>NCVS01001335.1:58219-124914 GCA_003055095.1 Goniozus legneri
CCTCCTCCCTCCTCCCTCTCTCATCTCACTCGCTCTCTATCGAACAAAGTGAATTAACGTTGGATTTCTTGAGGAACAAGTTGCACCCAAGGAGGGACGCAACGAGCCGCGAAATGCCCTCGCTCCTACGTCAAACTCTCAATTATCGGTCTTTGCCGGCAGATTGTCCCTTTTTATTTGAAATTTTGCGCGGGTATAATGTCGTTTGAATTAAACTGGGTCCTCGGGTTGAAAATTTTGTTTTTGAAACTCTTGAAAAGTCGGTTTTTTAACTCTTTCGTTGTTGAATTTTAGTCGTAATTTTCACAAATACGACATGAAAACTGATTCTCACGTCTATGAATGTAACTGGACGTTTTGTTTATAAAACTCTCAAAGAATATCTCTGTCAGTGTCAGTATTTTCTCAGTAAACTGATAAGAATGACCAGATTCATCCTGATTCATTGCGAGTTGAAAAATATTTTATACTCAATCGTTGCTATAAGTTTGATTGGTTTTTAATCACGATTTACACAAACACGACAAATGCAAAATAGTATTGCTAATTATTGTGGCAATGATTCAATAACATCTTTTCCTGTTACTTGTCGTATCGCTCTAAATTGCATAAAAGTGCATGAAAAGTGCACATTTTCTTTGTAACACTGATCAGTCATATACTGACAACAACTCTTATAAATTAGAAAATAGTGAAATAAAATTAAATTCAACCAATCGTATCGAACCGGTCATTGTACAAATAATATAATAGAGCTGTATCGCAAATTCCTTTGATGCATTTAGAAAAATCGGCAATGTATGGGCGTATTGCGGCAAACATATATGTCTATACGTCCAAAATTTTACGTCGGATTGAAAGTTTTTACCGCTGAATCGACTTTAGAAAGGAAAATGGCTTCGTTTATTGTTTTGATATTCCACGGCGCTCCATGGGCGGTTAATTGAACGGGAGAGTTGGCCGCTCCATCCCGACGGCAATGTTCGGACGCCTTCCGCGATCGAGAGTCACGACTTGCCGCGCAATACTCGCCTCGCGAGGCGAGAAAATGGACGTACGGGATTTAATAATCTTTTTGCAACATTCGCGTCGAAAGTTTGATTTTACGTATTGACTCAAAAAGTGAATCGTTATCTTTATCGTGCGGTAAAATGATTACGTCATTGCTTTACAGCCTGTATGCGGTAAAGTGAATTTATATACATTTTCTTGTTTTTCGCATCCCTAGTAGAAATGTTATCGAGTATTTGGCGAGTAACTGGCCAGTTTTACTAAAGTTTCAATAAAGTACGGTGGCGTTGAAAAAGGAATCAATACAAAAGTAATAATAACAATAAATAATCGTTAATAAGCGAACTTACAAAATTTATTTATTTTCTTAACAAGTTTCATTTATTTATGATAAATTTTTAAATATTTCACTATTGATTATGATTTAATCTTTTTTTATTACTAAAATTGCAATCCTCATCACAACTTTCTCTGCGGGTGTTACAAAAAATATCGTTTACATTTTGTGCACAAACAGAAGGACATTTGTCAAACAGATTGATGAATTTATTTCTGCATATGTTGCATCAACGTAAGTACCCATTGTAAGTGCACAATGCACCATCTTTTCATCGTTGAGAAATCTCTCACTTTGCGCCCATTTTGTACAACCTACTGCTTTTTTGTACAACCTAATTCTACACTAATTCTACAACTGCAATATTTTTTATCCACCCCCACCGATTAATAATCCACTAAAAAATGAAAAGTTTATTAACAAATGAGTTCTGTAAATATTGCATCAACATGAGTACTCATGTGAATGCCCCATCTTTTCGTCGTCAAGAAATCCCTCACTTTACACTCCTGTTGTACAATCTACTAATCCTGCAACTTTAAGACTTTTTGTCCACCCCCAGCGATTAATAATCCAGCAAAAAATGAAAAGTTTATTAACAAGTGAATTCTGTATCGAAGGCAGAATTGGGGGAATAACGGAAGCTCGCTCGTTACTCCACTTTTTGCAGCAGTTTCATCCGACGTCGTTGGTTTCTCAAACCCTACGCTATATCCCCTCTGAATTGGAGTAGAGAAAGAGAGAGAGAGAGAGAGAGAGAGAGAGAGAGGCGGAGGGTAGGGATGAGAGGTGGGCGATAGGCAATCCCTACCGGTGTATAGCCGGAGACAGAGTCGTTGTCTCGTCAGAGGGGCGTACGACGCGAGTTCTCCCGCTCCCACCTGGCGTTGCTCCGCGAGACGCGGAGGACTGGCGAGCGAGAGAGCGAGGGGTCAGGGGGTTAACCGTCGCGACTGGTGGGGAGTTGGTTATACACATCGATCGGACATGCGCGCAAACGCTGTCGTCTCACCCTCGTCGTCTGTCTCTCCCCTTCTTCCCCCCTCTCTCTCTCTTTCTCTCTCTATCGCGCGCGCATGGCCCTCCTCCCGGCATCGTGCCGCCGTCTTCAAAGATCTACTTCTACTTTCTTTCTACTCCACACACGGATACTTATTTTATTCGCTGCGTACCATTGAGAAATACAAAAAACACCACCTATTCATTTTGCAAACTCCGATCAAATTTTAGGATTCTTGAAAAAAAAAAGCTGTGAAGATGAACGAGACAAAAGGGATGAAAGACGGAAAGTCTAATATTCCTGCACTTGCTATACTGACAATAAACATTTGTTAAATTTACTTAATATATATTTGTATACGTTCATATGTACACCAGTATGTTTGGATTAAAGATACTAATTTTATTTTGAACAATATATTTATTTCTATATTTTCAAAGATTTACTTTTAATTTCTTCCTACTCAACACACAGATACTTATTTTATTCGCTGCGCACCATTGAGAAATATAAAAAACACCACTTATTCGTTTTGCAAACTCCGATAAAATTTTAGGATTGCTGGAAAAAGATTTGAAAAGAATATGACTAAGGGTGGAAAGTAAGGGATGAAAGGCGGAAAGTCTAACATTTCTGCACTGAAAGTAAAAATTTGTTGAATTTACTTAACACTGGATTTACGGTACCCGTCATTTTGACGGATTTCCAGTTTTGTTAACACATCTTTAATGCAAATATGTATCTCTTCTTCCCATTTAGAGTTAATAATTTATAACTATACTGGTTTACAATTTATTTTTTCGAAAAAAATTTATGATTTCGTTATAGTTTCAAATTGAAACTCTCTTACGAAAATAGGTATGTATAAAAGTGTCCGTAAATCTAGTCTTAATATTTATTTGTATACGTTCTTATGAACATGAGTATGTTTGAGTTGAAGATACTAATTTTATTTTAAACAATATTTCTTCATAGTAACTAATTTATTTCATCGAACGATGTATTTATTTCTATATTTTCAAACAATTGTTGAGTAACTTGAACGAATTTTCATTTTCGATGTAGAATTCAGAGCAGGAATGTTAGATTTTCTACCTTTTTCGACTTTTATCACTCACTTTCTATCACTTCATCTCGTTTTATCGTTCATTTCACGCTCCACAATTCTAGCAGTGCAGGAATGTTAGATTTTCCGCCCTAAATCAAAGTCAAAAGTATTTTTGTTCGAGGTATTAAGAAACAAAAATTCATCCGATAAAAGTCTCATTGTTCAGCGAAATTTGTCGAAATGGGAGGGAAAACGTGCTCGCGAGTGATAACGGCAACGTCAGCGGGAATTTTGGCTGAAAAGTTTGCTGCTCTGTTTTATAGGTTATGTCTCGCGCACGCAAACAGATACTTATTCATTGTATACGCGCATAGAAATATTTCGATTCTGCGCAAATTGCGCTGCGCGCTGCTCGCCTGCGTACGCATACACAAGCGAGAGAGAGAGAGAGAGAGAGAGAGAGAGAGAGAGAGAGAGAGAGAGAGGGAGAGAGAAAAGTTGATAGCGCGCGCGCGCGTTATCTTTCATCCCCCCCTTCGTTCGCTCCCCCTTCCACCCCCCGAGGCTCGAGGGGGTCGCCTCGAGCGCAGTGCGAAGTCGCGACGCGCCACGTGCTGGTCTCTCTGCTCTCTCGACATCCTCGCGAGGTCCTCTCGAAATCCTGCCGAGTTATTTCGAAAATTTCTCCTTCGAGTGGATTGCGGAGGTGCGAAGGAGTGAAAGTGCGATCCGAGGGGGTAAGAAAATTGAAGGGGCGTAAAGGGGGTGAATATTTTTGGAAGCGAGCGTGCCAAAAGGTGGGTAAGAGAGAGGAGGGAGAGAGAGAGAGAAGAGGGAGAGAGAGAGAGAGAGAGAGAGAGAGACAGGTAGTGCAGGTAGTGGGAGGCAAAGGGGAGGGATAGAGATACGAGTGTAGCGAACGGAAGGAGAGGAAGAAAAGCGGAAGGACGCGCGCGACATTTGCGCTCTCTCGTGCGGATTAGCTGGCGTTTAAATTCACTCGCGTATTGGGTTACAAGGTGGCATTTTTGTAGGTTAAGTCGTGTGCCGCGCGTGCCGCGTAATTGTCAGTAACATCACCGGCTTCCGGTTCTACCGAACTACGTTCTACCTATTCAGTTTAGTAAGTTTTTTCTTTTCACTTTCATCCTACAGCCGAAAACTTCTTCTCTTGGTTGGCTCCCATTTCTTCGGTTCATTCTTGGTCGCCCCATTTAAACAGTTTTTTTTTTAGATACTCGACGATTTGTCTAATTTTTGTTAGATTATTGTGAATTGCTTCGGTGAATTGTTTCTTTTGTCTTATGAAATATTCTCGAGTGACTTCACGAGACAGTCTTATCAATTCTTGAAAGGTGTACAAAATTTCTATGCAGAATCTATGAACTCAAAGAACGCCCAAGTGAATTTTGTGAATTTCTTGTGATGCAGTGATGTGATACGTTTGAGATTGTCACGAATACAGGATTCTCACGAGTGACAAACCTTTACGAACAGTGCTCAATGAAGAACCACAAAAATGGATTCCATGTTTGACTATCTATTTTGTGAAAAATAATTCTTTCTTAGTTTTACATGTTAATTGGTGTTGTGATTATAAGACTCACTCGTATCGAAAATTGAAATAATCGACTGGCCGATGAAAGCCGTCGGAAGATGTACGCGTCTGCTCATTGGGAGCTTTTCATCTCTCGTGTATATTCCCGTTGTTTACATTTTGTTATAATTACCGTCCGCAAGTGAGAAATAATTAATTATTTTGTTAATTTCCGAGAGTTGTTGTTTCCGGTTCCAAGTATTTTCGTATTTGGAAAATATGAAAAATTTTGGACTGGAAATGAGTAAATAACGAGAAAATTGAAAAATTTTAATCGAAAGTGTCGAATCGTGAACGATCCTCTCTTTCTGTTTTGCAAATGAGTTTTTTTTTTTTTAATACAATTGGCCAGAAATTCGACTCACAACGAAATCAACGGTGTACACCACTTTGGAGCAAAGTTAAGAGCACGTTCAAAGTGCGTTTTCTCGTTACGCACATATGCAAAGTTTGTTTTGCAATATGAGTTAGGCGAGATTTCGCTCGGTACTACGCAGCGGTGAAACAACGCGGAAACACCTTTAAAATTAAATTCCGTTTGTCGCGTCGAAATTTCGTTACCACTCGAGAAAAAATTTTCATAATTCATCGCTTCGATAATCGCAGGCAACAACATCGCGAGGGATATTGAAACAAGGCGAAACAATCTCGCGATGAAAAGAAACAATTTTCCGCAAAAGTGATTTTGCAATTAAAACGTAAGAAACGGAAGAGAAACGAGGAGGGAGGGGAAAAAAAGATCGGGGCACCTCTGGGAGTCGTATTTAACTCGGCTTAACTAAGTTCTCGATCCGTTGAAGGTTCGCCCCGGAGGAAGGAGTCTCGCTGTAATTTACATCTCTCGCTCTTTTTCTTTTCTCTCAGTTCCCTCTTTCCAACTCGATACACTCTTCCTCTCTTTCTTTCGAGATTCGCGATATCTCCGTTCGCGATTGAATCGAGACGAGAGAGAGAGAGAGAGAGAGAGAGAGAGAGAGAGAGGGGCAAAAATAAGAGAAACAATGTGACCATGTTACAGAAGCGCGCGAACGAGAATTTCACCGACGGAAGATGTCGTCTGCTACTGTCGTTCCGTTAAGTTGCGCGAGTGAACGCTCCTACGGTCGCTGAGTTCCTTCCATTTTACGCCGTTTTATTTCTGTTCGCGTCGTTCTTGACGGACAATCGACAGTGCTAGCGAGTGACGTCACACGCCAGAGACTCCAGCAATCACGGAGGACACGAACAACAACATGTCTTACCTCGCCCTCGATTCCAACGCTTGGCAGGTGAGTGACAAATTTCATTCGAAATGAAGGTTTTCTTTTTTTTTATTAAAAAGTTTAACCCTTAAATGCATGATGATGTAGATCTACATCAGTAAGTTTTGTTTGTTCGTTTTATTTTCCCCTTAATCTATGTTTAATTATCTAGCTGTTTCAATTCATTGTATTTAAGAAGGGAAAATCATGCATTTGAGGGTTAAGATTTCATCAACTAGGTTTTTAGCGACCGTATACAAAGACTAAGGACTAAAATATAAATTGTATAAAGCTTGTAGGTTTTAGTGACAAATTTTATTCAAAATGAAGGGAGCACTGAAAATAATTTTTTTTTGTAATAAAAATTCAAACAAATGTTTGATTGTTACTTGTTTAATTTTTATTTTCAGTGTGTAGACACCTGAATTTTCGAGTTCGTAGTTCTTAGATGTATAAAAATACAAATAGATTTTTCACCCCCTGCAGCCCCTCAAAGTTCACCCCCTGAAACATTTTTATTTCGAGAAACATTAAAATGTTGCGAACACCCGAAGATTATCGTTAGCCGCGAGTCCGACGAAAGAGTAAAGAGAATAAGACGAAAAAAGGAATTTTCTCTTTTTCCCCCTTTTTTAATGACGTGGTCATAATTTTAGTCGAGAGCGCCGTGCGCGCAAATTGGAAAAGTTTGCTTTTCAAACGCGATTAATTTACAATACAGAAAGAGTAAAAAAAGAGAGCAGCAGCGAACGTTTAATTCCGCATTCTGTTCTACCGCCCGGCTGATTGTAATGAACGTTTAATAAAACTCATTGGAAATTTAATTTTCGCCGGATCGCAAATTGCTCGTTTCCGATCGTCCGTGACGTATGTAAAATTTGTTTCCCTCGTGGGCTGACGTTTAACGCGACAGGTGGAGGCAGATATTCCTGGGATATTTTCTTCGTCGATAGGTTTCGGAGCGAAAACTATTCCGAGTGTCAACATTTTCGCGCTCGAGTTTCGTACAAAGAGGAGACTCTCGGCCGCGACGAGGGGGAGAAAGGAAGAAGGGGCGAGAGCAAGAACGCGGAGGGCTGGCCTAGAGCGAGCTTCTGCGCAGAATCGGACCTTTAAGGTGTTGCTACCGGGGGCGGATATTGTTCCGCCCCGAGACTCCGCTCCGGGCCGTCTTTTCACCTTATACGCGTTTATTCCTACCGAAATTTTACACTCGCTACCCGTTCCTCCGTTATCTCGACGTCTACTCTCGCTTTTCCCGCCAGTCGAGATTCACCTGCGACGATTATCGAGGCGAATACGAAAGATTGACCTTTGACCCCTAAGATGGGACGCGTTTCAGCGAATCTCCAAGACCGGAAATGTCGTAAAGGTCAGCCGGAAATGTAAGCGCGAGGCTGGCGGATGACGAAAACGAATTTAGACGAGCCCTTGGGCTGTTGGCCGAGTTTCGATCTGGGTTTCACCTCCGCGGCAAGATCGCGGTACAGAAAGGCGAATCGTTTGAAAATTTCTCTACTTTGAAACGCGCAGAGACGTCACTACAATATCGTATCTCTTTCCCGATGGAATATTATTTACTTTGTCTTTGCTGTCGCGCGCGTCGAGCGTATTACGTACTACGTTTCGTGGTCACGAAGGACTTTGCCATTGGACGTGCGTATTAATTTCGCAAAGTACAGGGTCATCTCTCTGTCCCTTTCTCTCTCTCTCTCTCTCTAGTTCGTAGCCTTTGACCCGAGTCCAAAACTTTACGCGACAGTCAACCGTATTCGCTAATACTCGAGCTAGCAACTGCGTCGCGCGGACCGCAAACTCAACGAAAATGCTTTGTCGGCGTTGTAGTTTAATACCCGCTGTCTCGTCGATTAATCCCGCGTATTCGAACGTACATACGAATGGCTGAGTCTTAGATAACTGTGATCTTTGTGTGTTCGTTATTTTATTTAACGTCACTGTTTGCTTGAAAGTAATTATAATTGATTTAGTGGTATTTTAACGTTGTAAACCATTGGCTACAACTAAATAAGTTAGAACTTGCATGCGACGTGTGTATTCGATAGAGTCCGTTTTGAACTTAAATTGAGGAGTTACGTCCCGATTTACCAAATTGAGGTTTATAACAGACTTTTATTTTAACGTTTATGACCTAAGTAAGATGTTTTCTTAATGTAACGGATAACTGGTAAAATTGGTTGTGTATGTTCAAAACTATATGTAAGTTCAAATATCGTTTTCAACTTACTTGTCGTATTGGTATTTTAACGTTATGAATGTTGTAAATAGTACTTATTATTACTTTTTAGTCATATTGACCCTAATAGTACAACTAAAACGTCTAAGTCAGGCTACAACAGTGAAATTTAAGTTATTTACGTTAAGAAGTGGTCTAAAATTTTATCTCGGGAATTGACATTATAAACTATAGAATAAGCAACTAAAGTTCTTGAAGTTAGCCCCCCAATTTTTGAAATTAAAATTTTTTAAAAATTGTTTTGTATTGTTTTACATTTGTTCTATATTGTTACAAATTTTTATTAATAAATTCGTACTGATTACCGAGAAAACTAAAAAAAAAACAATATAAGGCCCAGCCCCCCAATTTCGTCCAAATTTGAAAATTTTTGAGCCCGCTAGTCCATTTCTAGGAAAATGTTATGAATTTCGAATCCAAATTACAGCACAATATTCAGAACAAACAGAACAAACTTTATAAGTTGATGAATTTGTATTTATTTTATTGTTACAAAAAGATGATTGAATTTCGTAGTGAATGAAGTTTCCATTTATATAATTAAATTTGTTGTTAAAAAATCAAACAATTCAACAAATATCTTATAATTTCTCAGAATTTTTAATATTTTTAATCAAATTATTATTACAATAACTGAGATATTGTATTGCTTTGAGGTATTAAAATAATGCAAATAAGGTGAATATTTCATTTGTTTTGCAGTCGTAGAAGAATGACATTTTAGACTTAATTCTGTGTATGATTCAAGTGAAAAAAAAACATAAAACTTACGAGTAAGAGTATTTTTAACACTAAACCTACCAGAATCGAATGACTCTATTTAAACTTAAATAAATTATCATACAAAATTATTTTTTATGAAAAAGTTTTAATTAGTTTTAAACTCTGTAGGGTAGATGTACCGTTTGTGGTCACTATACCACTTATGGTCACTTTGATATTCATATTCACATATTAAGTATCCACGTCTTACTAGAATAAAATTCAATTTATTTCTATGATTTTTGGTACGTCGATATCATTGTGAATATCGCATCATTTTTGAGAGCGGTTTTTTATTATTATCAATAAAAATCTTAAAACAGATGCTACTAAGTAAATCATTAACATTTATTAAAAATTATGTGTAAAAATCATAATATTATGGAAATGATTAACTCATACATTATTTAGATGGCTGAATAATTTATAAAAATACTATGGCCACTATGAGTACAACAGGCATTATAAAACAATTCAACTTCTTTCTTACAAAAATAAAGTTCTGAAGGTTTATACTTGTAAACATACACATACAAGATTTGATTCGTTGATTTTCTTTGACTAAATATCATGATTAAATTAATTTAATTCATAATCAAAGACACGAAATTGCTTAAATTGGCCACAAATGATACATCTGCCCTATTTTTCGTGTAAATATGCAGTCGTTTGAAGAAACGGACACCGAAATGAAAAACTTGGTACGTTTAGTGTCGATTCACTAAGAGCGAATCACCTACATATTCTCGAGCTCTGTGAAACGATCGGCGAGGTTCCCACACGTGTAGTCATAAGCTCGAGTCGAGTAGCCGGAAAATCAAGAGACCCTCGACGCGAGTCGCGTGAACGCTCTCTTTCGATTTCGGAGATGTTTATTTGCGCGGGTGCCGTGTAAACACTCGCCGGGCGTTTTTCAATAAAAGCCCGAGCCGGTCGGCCGATGAGTGGCGCGCGGTGTCGCCGGCTAAGAATAACACCGAGGGTTCGCCTCTCGCGAATTAATCGCACGTGCCGCTATATCACGCACGCTCGCCGGCTCGCCAGTAGGCACACACCAACACTTACCGAAAACCGCAAAACCGCTCCGAACCGCGGGGAATACGTTATATTTCATCTCGCGTGCGTGCAACATTTTAGGTCGAACAGCGTTAATCCCATCGCGTGCTCGCTCCCATACGAAGGTTTTATGAATTCTACAAGGTCGAGTGGTCGATGACTATTTCATTCCTCCGAGTGCAAAGTGGCTCCCTCGATTTTCTGATCGAACAATACGGCTAGGCTAGATTTTAGAATTTTTGTGGATTCAATTTTTTCTCGCTCTCTCTTTGATGTCGTCTACACGCGAAACCATCTCTCTCTTTCTCTTTCATTCTCTCGTTCTTGTTGGCTTTCCGTGTTTCGAGCATATTTGTCATCGCTATTCGATTCCCTTCTTGCGTGTTTCGCGCGAAAGGAGCCTCCGAACGTTCATTACCCTCTCTTACATAAAATATCTTTCTTCTGCTACATCGTTTCAGATTGAAGTTTTGATTCGGAAGTAAAGGGTTTTGTTTTCTATAATTAATAGAAAAACCGACTGATAAACATCAAAATATTGAGAAAAATATCTAAAAATCTGATTATCAAATGTTGATTATTCAAAATGTACAATTATTAATCTAATATGAGTTTTTTTATTCAGTTGCAATGAAATATTTTTTTTTCTCTGCAAATTGTATATTACAAGAAATGAAAATGTAAAATTAAAGGCACAATTTAATATAATCGTTTTGTCTATTTCGTCACTTTAGTAATATTTACTTGTATAATTATACAAAATCTATTTATGTATGATCGTAATTTGGGAACATAATAACACGTTATTTATATGAAAACTTGAACAATATAACATTGTTGAATTTCGACATAAATTGATTTATGTTAAATTTAGTCCATCTAATTACCATGACTGATTCGACTGGTTTAAATGTAAATCTGCTATTGAACAAAAATTTCTGGTATAATTAGTGTTAACATTTTTTTTGTAGAAAATTATATTTTCTATTATTTTTACTTGAAAGATTTATACCTAAAACTTACATTTTTCAAGATATATTTAGATGAATGTACACAATGCAATGATAATAACGAAACTCAAGAAGCATGAAACTATTTTACAACTTATATAATAACTATTGTTATTATCAGAAATCTTTACGTTTTTTCATTTATTCTCTGCATTATACATTGAGCAAAAGCAGTAATCAATATATTTAATTTATATATCTTGAAAAATATAAATTTTAGGTGAAAATGTTTCGAGTAAAAATGATAGAAAATATGATTTTCTGCAAAAAATTTTCATATCGTTTTCTCGTGCAAAATACCGCTTACGAAATATTTGTAGAAAATCCTTTTCCACTATGGCGGCTAACGCTCGCTTTTCCCAGAGACGAAAACTTTATACCCAGGGATCATCCCTTGACATAGGGTAGATGTACCATTTGTGGCCACTTGAAGAAATTTCGTGATCAAAAGTTAAATCAATTTAATCATAATATTTAATAAAGGAAAATCAATTAATCAATTCTTGGATGTGTTAGTAGTCGAATTATTACATGTATAAACCTTCAGAACTCTCTTTATTGTAAAAAAAAGTTAAATTGTACTGTAATGCCTGTTGTACCAGTAGTAGCCATAGCACCATTTTTGATAAATTTTCAAGTGTCTAAATAATAAATTAGTGGAACATTTCAAAAATACAATGAATATTACACACGATTCCCAATAATTATTAGTGACTTACTTTTAGAGTCTTTTTTAATATTTTCACTAACAGTAAAAGAAATTGCTCGGATACACTACGACTCTGGTTGTTTTTTTAATATTTTCTGCAAGTATACCTACTTAACAAGCATGATGAAATATTCACAATGACGTCAACATATCTAAAAATCGTAGAAATAAACTAAATCATGTTATAGTAAGAATTAAATACTTAATATATCGATGTAAATTAATAGGCTATATCTACCTTATTCCAATCGAGAAATCGCGAGTTAGGATTTTATGCTCTTAAAAATCGTCATTTTTTCTGGGCTAGTTATAGAGATATTCTAGTACACAAGAATAAAAAAAAAAATTGGTAGAACTTTGCACCAAATTTATAATAATGAAAATGCGAAAAAACGAGTTATCGGTGATTCCGGGACGTCGATGAAGAGGATTTATGCTCGCGAAGCGGTACGGTGCTTATTATTTCGTTCTCGTAATAACGCGGGCTCGGTGGTATTATACGGACCAACTGGTGGTACGCATTACTCCCCGCTAATAGTGTAATAAGGCTACTTATCACGCGTTCGGACACTCGACCGGTTGAAACCCTCGAGCGCAACACTCCGCCTCGGCCTTTTGTTGTTTCGCGATATTTCAAGGAATAACAATAAAACGAGTCCGCGCGCGATTCTTCCGGGCCGTTATTTAAACGCGTAATAAGCAATTCTCGGTACGGCGTTGTACGTATACGCAAAACTATATACGCGTCTATATAAATATATCACGTGACTCGCAATTAACCACCTCCGCGAGCACTTTGCTCGTCTCGAATGAACATCGCTCACGTCGATGTAGTACCCGTGCACGATGCCCCGGGTTCGTTATAAGGCTCCCTCCGAGACGCCGTTCCTCGAGATTGAAAAATTTCCGTTTTTTTCCACGCGTGATTCGCTATTTTGCATCGCAGGCGCGAATGAACAGTTGGTGGGCAAGATCAAAAAAGAGAGGATTCAAAGTCGTTTGGTGGCTTAATAGAGCGAGCCTCGACTGTGTGTGCGAGTGTGTGTGGGGGGCACAAGCTGTTAATACGAAGAGAGAGGCGGCAGGGAAAGGGCTGGAACGAAAAATAAATGATACCCGAATTAGCGTAATCGACGAGGGCCCCGACCGCGAACGAGAGGGAAGGGGTTCGGGGACACACACGCCGCCGCGAAATTGCATTTCGATTTCATTTTAACCGGAAACTCCCTCACTCCCCTTTCTTTCGGATCACCGGCCGGCGTTCTCTCGCTTATCGCCGTTCGGGGATCAAAAGCCGCGCAATGGGATTTCATGCATCCTTAAATACCGCATAGTTTTTCGCTCCTTGGTGAGAGAGACATTTTTCGAGCGTGTAAGGGTTGAGAAAAAAAATCGCGTCGATTAATAATGGAGAGGGACAACATCGGAGGAGGGCGGTGAGAGTACAGCGGGGCCGAGAAAGCGCCACTCGAAACGCGAGGAATGACAATGGGGGGCTGGCTGACGGTGCTTACAGCACACTTGCGTGCGGCAAACAGCGCTCTCGGACCGGCTCTGTCGCGGAACGGGGTTAAATAAAAGATGGCTCGTTGACGTTCGAGCTCTCTCTCTCTCTCTCTCTCTCTCGCTCTCTCTCGCTCTGTGGTACTCTGACCGGTCGGCTATATAAATACATATATATACATATGAACCCCTTTCGCGGCTACGTACGCACGAAATATACCCGTGCGTGGTTAACCCAGTGACAATGTACGCACGAACGGTCCCATTGTCGCGCGCTGTCGAGCACAAAGAGTGAACTGAGGGAAAGACCCCCTACGTCATGTACCGCCTAAGCACAACAGGAACTGTTGAGTAACATTTCTGCATAATTTACTGCTTCTCTATTTAAGACTTCCTTAAATGAAAACGCGTCTTTGTTGTAATTTTTTTTTTTAATTATAGACTCGAGTTGGAATTTTGATATTAAGGAACTGGCTGAGCCTACTTTCTTTGATCTTTCGTTATGCCGACACACAAATAAGTCTAGTTTAGTCCTATAAGATCAAATTCATTATACATAAGGTCAAAAAATTTTAAAATAGTGTTAGTGTTAGGATGACAGGAGGTTTCAAAATAATGTTATTGTTAGAATGATAGAAAATTTAAAAATTGTGTGTATTAGGGTGATAGGAAGTGTCAAAATAGTGTTATTGTTAAGGTGATAATTTAGTAGGTTAATAATGTTAGTTCTAGAATTATTGTTAAGACTATCAACAATTCAGAAAAATCTTTTACCGAGTGACAAGTACAAGTCAATATGGAATTTATAGTTCTTATCTTTATTACATAGTTGAAAATTTTGTATTCCTGTGTATAAAATTTCTATAGTCACTTTTTTGTGTTATTTTTGTAATACATAAATATGTACAATTCACATACTGTGTTTGTGTTATGAAAGCGGTGGACCTGATTACATGTGTCATTGCTTAACATAAATAAGATCCGTCAAATTAACACAAAAATATGAGTGGACCGTTTGGGGCATGTGAATTGTGTTAAATTATACACAAAATTTTTCACTGTGCAGAACCACAAAGACCTTCCAAGGAGTATCCCGAGGTTTACAATAGCATTTATAAATCATGTCTCATATCTTTTTAAAAAGGAAATAAGTGACTCTATGAGTAGCTGCTCGGTATTTCTTGAAGAAATGATATTGACATGACGACGGAACTCGAAGGTAATTAAAATTTTGACTCGTGTAGTTTCAATAAATCGTATGATTGTGTGGCATATCAGTTATCATAACTATCGTTGATTTTTATTTTCTTTTTCAATATACCTAGATGGAAATTCAAGTCGAGATAGTTTGCAAGTATCTTATGAAATCCACTCGTAAGGAACATTAGGAAAAATTTTGCCGTCCTCGAACCGATATACACCTCCGAATGGAAAAGTTGATTCAGAAGAGGTCGACGAGCCGTCAGAGGTTGGAGCGACTCGATCAGTCACACGAAAGTCGAGTATATGGCGAAGAGAGGGCGAGGGGAAAGGGGGTCGCGCGCGTAGCGCGGCATGGCCTTTAACTCATTCCGTGTTCAGCGCCGGTGATTAAGACGCATGGGCGTAAAATAAAAAAGAGAGAGAAAGGGAAAAGAGAGGAAGAGACGAACGAAAAAAAAGGATAAAGAAGAGAGGAACACAAAGGGAGGAACAAGGACAGGAGCGGATAAAAGGAAAGGCGAGGACGACGTCGAGTGGGCGTACGGATGGTCTAGAGAATTCGCGATCTATGTGTGTACGCGTAGAAGAAGGGGTGAAAATGGAGGAGGGGTGCAGAGAGAGAGAGAGAGAGAGAGAGAGAGAGAGAGAGAGGATATACGTGACACGTTCCTTTGTTCTGCCCTTTTCCGGAAAGACAAGCGCAAAAGGGAAAACATAACGACACCGGTCCAGTGTTCGTCTAATATTTGCCTCTCCGGCGAATATTTTTTCTCTTTTCTTCCGCCATTTTTGTTCATTTATCTCTATCCGCCTCTCTCGCTCTCTCGTGGCCCTCTTTTAAATAAGAAATACACGTTTTTCCTCCCACCGGTATTTCTTTCTTTTCCCGTCGTGCCAAAGAGGGTAAACGAGGACGCGAAAAAGTCCACGACGACGCGACCCGTTTAGCTTATCAGCGAGCTTCTTGAGCGGCTCACTCCCATTCTCGAGGAGTGTGCCCTCGTCTCTGCAGTTTCATTTTCGCGAATATAAAAACGCATTTTCGTTCACCTTCGCGTTTTTCTCGAATCGCGAAAACGATTTCGCGAGTCGCGAGGAAAAATAATCGAGAATAGACGTAGCTGGCGAAAAGAGCATTGAGATATTTTTGCATGAATGGAGCCTAAACTCTCGTGTGTTCGACTCCCAGTGAATATTGGTATAACGAAGGATACGTTGAACAGTCGAAGGGAGATAGAGATAGAAGGATAGAGAGTCGTTTCGAGGGGGACCACTGGTTTCACCCCATGCCGGGTTCTGGTTTTTTCAAGGGTTGCTCGTTGGTCAGGGAAAATCGAGAGAGAGAGAGAGAGAGAGAGAGAGAGAGAGGGGGAGAGAGGCGGTTCAGCGGTGTTGGCGAAATCGAGTTAGCCAAATTAACCATGAAATAGACTCTCTCGCTCTCTCTCACTCGCTCTTGATCCACCCTATGGCTCAATCGAGCCTCCATTTCACGTTTGTATACCCACCAACGCTCGCGCTATATATTAACGTGGACTGGATAGACAAACGCGGATATAAGTCCCATCGGGCCCGGCTACGCGGTTAAATGCAAAATCTATACGTTAATCCACTTTGGGAAATTGAATACGAAACCGAATTTAGATTCTAGATGAGAGTCGATTGTTCTACTCTTTAAGGCTGCTCGGGTGGTCCCCTATGATTCACAGTAGAATAAAAATTCTTTTTGCAATTATTAAAAGTTTAGTCGTTCGAATTGGTAATTTACATTTAAATGTTACTTAAGATTCTGAACACGTTATCTTGTTTATTCACTGATATTAATAAACAACTTTTGACTCATTTTTTCGCACACTGGATTAGGCCACAATTTCAAATATGATGAATTGGTATTTTCGTGAGTGATGATTTTTATAAAAATTCTTTTTACGATAAAATAAGAAGTTCAGTCATTTGAATTAATAACAATCCAAATGTTGTCTAAGATTATTTTCAAATAAATTAATTTGTCTATTTGATTACTGATATTAATAAAAAAAATTTTGACTCATTTTTTCACATACTGGATTAAGCAACAATTCAGTGATTATTTAGCGATCAGTTTAAATTAACATATTTCTGAAACGACGTAAAATACATTTTTCACCATTTTTATACGATTCAGATTCCCTTTGCTTACATTTCTAAATCATACAAAAACTTTACGTCAGATCTTCTAAAAAAACAATTTTATATGTACTTTTTAGTGAAAAATAACGTTAAAAATTAAAGTTCTACCTGCGAATTGCTCTATTATCCAAACAACCTTAATTTATGTTGAGAAAAAATGGTTTGTGTTTATCACTTTTACGATTTTACGATTAGGCATATAGTGATTCCTGATTGCGAAGTAATTTGTGAAATTTTCGGTCGAACACGCGCTCGAGTACCGTGTCCCCCAACTCATTTCTCTCTCTCTCTCTCTCTCTTGTTCTCCGGTTCGCGCGAGTCCCGAGAGTGATTCATGAGCTCGATGATCCCATTGACAAATAAGAAGGACGCTCGGGACCGGCCCATCGGAGCTCATCATTAGCGGTACTTTGAACTAAAAACCGCCCACGTTATGACAAACTAGATTAATTCCACGCCCGAAATCTGCACTGGGTACTTTATTACGAATTTTGTCCCCCCTCTCTCTCTCTCTCTCTCTTTTCTTATTCCGCCCGACCTTTTATTTTCCTTCATTGTTGTTGGTTTATTTTTTCTTAACCTTCGTCTACCTCCCTCGTCAAGGGCTCCCGCGAAATAATAAAGTCTTTTTGCTCCAAGAGGAAGAACGAGGAAGAAAGAGAGAGAGAGGGAGGGAGGGAGTTGATTTCGACGCTCGCGATATGAGGAGGGAAGAAAACAATAAGGCGAATTTGCATTTTACGATAGACTCGATCTCATCTTGGTTCGCCGTGATTATTCGTTGAAACAATTGATAGTACACCGAAATTTGCTTATCGTAAACTGAAAGAAATGACGATTTTAAACAAAATTTTGATACATTTTACATGAACGTTCACGAGCCTGTTAAATAAATAGTAACAAATAAGTCTTGTAAAGTTATTAAAGTTATAGTTCATCAATTTAATAAATTGTGTATATTATTATTTTAATAAAAATCTAGTATAATTTTGTTAAGAAATGAGATTATATTTTTATCATACAAATGTTTGCATTCATCAAGAATCTTCAATAAAATTAAAACAGGAAATTCACTGTAATGCAACAATTTAAAATTCACAATGATAAGAAAATGCACTTTGCTCTTATTTTTCTCAGCGTACCATCTCTCATTGTTGGGGATACTACTGGAGCATCGGAAATTGGGAAAAATAGTGGAAGAAATGGGATCGCGCGTGTAGTGAATGAGAGATGTTAAAAAAAATATCGAAAATAGGGAGCGCGCGCTCTTGCGAGTGAGAGAGAGAGAGAGAGAGAGAGAGAGAGTAAGGCGAAGCGAGGGTTTATAACTCACGTCGGGCAGGTAATTAGCCGCTTTTGCCAAGCTGTAATGGGCCCACGCGCTTTAAAGCACCGAGGCTCGGCCGGGCGGGTGAGGGAGGCCGAGCGCAGAGGCCCTTAACTTATTCAAATGAACCGTGAGCACAGGGTAACCCATGTCCGAAAGGCGCTCGAGCCAATATAGAAAAACCATTTATATAAGGCCACTATTCCGGATGCCCGGCGAATTTTTGCATTCCTTCTTTCTTTTTATTTCTCTCATTTTTTTCTGCACTTTCGAATCAACGACAGGCCGATCTACTTTCTTTTTTTTCTCTCTTTTTTCGTCCTCGCTCTTATTATAATTCCCCCCGCTCTCTCTCTCTCTCTCTCTCGCGCGCGCGCGCGCTGCTCTTCTCGCGTCGAGCCAACGTGCTCGAAAATGCATTACGAAATGAGCTTAACGAGTAAGTTTCATTACGCGCGTTCGAACGTATGAATAACAATGAGAGACCGTATGGAACGAGAGGTGCGTTAATAAGCGAAACGACGGCCGCTCGCGTTTGTTCCACGAAACGAAATTGATTTGAACGCTATATACATGTTATATATGAACAACTTGTACTCAACTTCTCATTTGTCAATCGGCGAAATTAAAATTTCCCGTCCTACACTGGAAGAAAGAAATTTCGATCATTTTTACAACAAAAAACTCGAACGTTCACGATCCTATCGAGTTCATCAACCTAACATGTTGACACATTTTGAATTTGTAGATTTTAACACAAATCTTCTACATGTAGAGAAAAAAATAGTAATATTGACCATGCAACGAAAAAAACGAAAATAACGAGTGCTCCCTCAATTTTTTTTGAGTAGTACATTTTAATTTGATGCAAATCAAGCAGTTTTTGAATTGTAAAATCGTTCATAAGCATGACAATTGGAAGAATTCAATGAACAATGAACACTATTCACCATATAAAAGCTGATTGCTTTTTATTTAAACAATAATTCATTTTTCATTCGAATTGAAAATGTTTGAAAATGAGCGTTCTCTCAGTTTTGAGTACACAGAAAGAAAAAGATAATAATGTTCATCACGCAACATAGTAATCATTGCTATGTTACATAGTAACGATGATTTTTAATCGACGAGAGTCATTTGACGAAGCAAATTCTGCTATGTAAATTGTAACATCAGCTATGTCAATATAGTAATTATCATCATCTTACATTATTTTATGGTTCATTGAAAATAAAAAAAATTAAGTTTGTATAAAAAGAAAAAAATATCAAAAAATCAAAAATATTAAATCAGAATATAATATGCTATGCAGCATAGCAATATTTATCATTTGTTTCGTTATTATGTAACGTAGTAAATATTACCATGAAAATTGTAATAATCACAGCTATACATAATATCATTTGTGATTGTAAAATTGTAAATATTCCTATTTTTTTCTCTCCGTATATGACTTTATCAATATACAATAATCAACTTTGTGAATGCTTGCATTGATCAAGAAACATCGATGAAATGATTGAAACAAGCCTTGCTGATTTTTCAGAATTGATATTTTGTTCAACAGCAATACAATGTTGCATGCATATAACGAATCTCTAATCAAGAAATGAGATCAACATTATGCATTGCATCGATTAATAGAAATTGACTTTGTTGCAATCTACACTGAATAACTATAATCAATATTACGATAAAAAATTTTCAATATCTCTTCTCGAAACTCTTCGGTTATTTTTTCTCTCGGAAAAGTCTGACGATTGAATCGCGAAGGAGGAAGGGAATACTGATTTGTTTTCGATGGAATTTAGGGGTGAATCGTACCGAGCGATGTCAAGAAGTATATATTGATTTTGCGCCCCGGTTGTAAAAGTGCGATTTGAATTTTGATTGCGGGACCGGTATCGAGCGAGGAGAGATCGCGTAACAGGATAGTGCACGCTTTGCCAGAGCCACGAGGGCCCTCGAAACGTCCCGTTTCGCTCGCTCGACTGGAAAATCGAAGGAATACACGGTTTTAAAAGCCTTGGAGAGTCGACGCCGAGTCCTCGGACCGAAGTGCCTCGTTCACGCTCACTTACGTCACGAAAAGGCGAGGAAAAAAAAGGTGCACCCGGAACGATAATCGATTCGCCGATTGATAATTCAGCGATACGATCTGCGAGCGGGAGGGAGAAAAACGTCGAAAAAAATCGATTAAATCTCGATTCGAATCTAATGAATTTATTTTTGCGCACGCGAAATTACATAGAAACGGCTTTAATGATACGGGAACACTCGATCACGGTAATAAGCCCGAGCGAGTAGTTTCTTCGTCGTGTTCGCGTTTTTGCGCGTTGATATTTTGAATGGTTAGCATAATTTCGACGCGTTAGGTGTGCCCGGGCCTCTCTCGGCCGAGCCGACTAGACCGCTGAGTAGACCCAGATAGATAAAGATAAAATAATCTCGGGTTACGTAGGCGTGCGCCTAGCCGAAACATTTTGTAGATTCGATCGTGATCTTTCCAGTCGGCGCGCATAATTTCATAATGATACCGAGTGAGCTGGGCTATCGCTGGACATGCATAATGTGAGAAGGGAGGGAACGAGAGGAGTAACCTTTTTTTTTTAACGTGCACTTTTGTGCATGCTAATCTCCGACTTGTCGTAATATCAAAATCACTATAATTTAGGAGAGGTTTAAGAATAGATATTAGAGGATCACGAGGCCTCTTCCGAGTATCGAGCTCATTTGCTTTGTCAACCAGAGTTTTGGTGCTCTCTCGATCGAAATTGATTAGAGGAATGACAAAAGAGCGATAAACGAACATTTCGATCCACCCCCGCCTCGTCGAATCTCCTCGCTCCACCTCTTTCTCTCCTTCTGCTAATATCTCCTGGCTCCAATTAGTTTCGAGCGTCCGCCCGTCCGTCCACCCGTCCGTCCGTCCGTACGTCCGTTCGCGCTCGTTCGTATATCCCTTGAGCTTCATTAAGAAACGGGTAATGCGTTTTGTTTTTCTTCTCCGGTGTCTCTCGCCCTCGTTCTCTCTCTCTCTCTCTCTCTCTCTCTCTCTCTCTTTCAAAGAGGGTAGAATGGACCGGAGACTCTCTTTTAATAATCTCGCAGCAACGCACCAGAGATTTATTATTTTCGGACTACGTTGTCGGATAAGTCCATATGGCTGACGCTCTTGCGGATTTTTTCTTTTTCTTGTGTTTTATACTCTGCATTGCACCTCTCGCTCTTTCTTTCGGTGTTTCCTTTCTTTATCTTTGTTACTGGTGGTATATGAAGAGCTGAAAAAATTTGGTTATCCAAACTTTTATTGTTTAATGTATACAATTATTAATTTATGTGAATTTTATTATTCAGTCTTTACGAATAATTTTGTTAAATTAATATACCTATTCACCTCTTCTACAAATTACATATTGTTTGCAAGAAATAAAAGTGTACAATTTAAGATCATTTTGTTTTATAATGTGTGAATGTAACTTCAATACGTTGTTTGTGTGAAAAATTATAAATGAATAAATTTTATAATAAAATTTCAAGTGGACGCGAATAGCGCAAAGTTCGGTATTGTGAACAACTTTACAAAAATGGGCTTACAATTTAATTTTGGTTACTCGTTCCATCGAAGCGAGATTCTCATTTTCGCGCAGAAACAATTCACCGTGAATAATTGTTTACAAAAATATACGATCGAAACGATAAACGAGAGGAGAAAAAAATTAACGAGCGTGTAATAATTAATGAAATTAAAAATGATCGCGCCGAACGAAGCATTCAACAATAACATGGCGTAATTAAAAGAGACGTCAGTTTACGTACGTTTTCGTGTTTTAAAAGCGAGATAAAGACAGGCGTTCCGAGAGCGATGCGCAATAACCGGACGATTTACGACGAGCGCAATTACACAGGATAATTGAAAGGCAAAATTTTAATAAACGGTAGCCGTTTCGACGAATGTTTCTTTTTTTCGCAACAATCGTCGATAAACATTTCAGGAAATTTATCGGCCGAGAATCGTCCGAAATCGCAATTTTCGAGACGTTTCGATTTAACGAGGTGCGTCGTCGGTGATATAAATAGTATATCAGGTGGTTCGTTGGTCTCGAAACGAGGATATATAGCAGCAAACGGGCAGGGAGACTATAAACCACGCCGGGACTCGCGAGCCGGTAAATTAGGAAGCCTTCTAAAAATACAATTAACAAGTCCCGATACCTGCCTCCTCTAAAACCCATTCTACTCCTTATTTCACGTTTCCATCGACGAACGCAATTGAAAAGTGGCCGTTTTGTCGCGTCCGCGTATATTCATCGCGCGACCATAAGTCTCGGCTGGTTCTTTCGTAAAAAGAGAGCGAGAGAGGGAGAGGGAGGAATGCCGCATTGAACTGGTAATAAAATATAGCGGCGCGCACAACAGCGATACATAACCTCGCTCCTGCATTAATTATCGCGTATGTAACCGGGATTTATCGTCCGATTCGGCGTAACGAAAAGTCGCGCATGCACGCACACCCGATGCACGCACATTTTTCCGCCCGGGATACACACTGGACGATATCGTTATTAATAACTCGCGCTCCCTACGTTCGCAAAAATTTCAACGAGAAATTTCGCTTCTACCTCGTCCGGCTAATTTCACAGCCGATTCGAAATGTTACGAACGGCATGAACGAGCTGTCCACGCGCGGCTGCCCGTTAGACACGACAAATACGCGATAAATCACGTCTCGCGATCCTTAGCTTAATGAGTTTTTAGCCAACTCCAGGTACCTCTCTCACTCTCTCTATCTCTCTCGCTCCCTCGCGTGATTCATATTGTTTCTTAATCAATTCATTAACGCCGCGCAATCCCTCACCCTCCTCTGCGCGAACCACTTTCGATATAGGTCCCCTCCGTTTCTGATTATACAATTTAGAAAAAGGAGAGAGAGAGAGAGAGAGAGAGAGAGAGAGAGAGAGAGAGGGAGAATCTTAACACGGGATTTTTAAATTTGACGTGAAATTGCTAGAGCGGGGAAAAAAATAAACAAATTTCGTATAACGTTGTTATTCGGAGAGCGGAGGGGTTTAGCGCGATTGATGAGACGGCAGCGATTAAAACTTCCGAACGATTAAGCGCAACGAGGAGTGAGGGAGCTGTGGTGGGAAGGAGGGAATAGAGAAAAATTTTTCCGTACTGCCAAAACAGTTTTGACAGTTCAATAAAATAATCGTTAAATCTAACAATTTGTTACATGAAAAAATTTTTCACTCAAAATATCACTTTTTATTTTGTCAGTATATTGTTCAATTGATTCAACAAAATTTTCTCGCTCAGTGTAGAAAGAGTTTTTGCAGAGTTTTTCCATCAATTTTTTTAAGAGTAATATAATTTTTCAATATTATATCATTTCATACAAATATTTTATGGAAAATTACACAAAAATACTTTTTTTTATGTTTCTTCTATGTGAACCTCACTGTTCTTAACGAGAATTCTTGTTCAATGTTTTATTATTAAAAATGAAAGCATACAAGAACGAAAATGAAACAAAATTTTGTTGGATCAAATATGTATTCCGTACTGTGAAGACATTTTTGACAGCTCAAAAAATTATCTCTCTTTTCTCTTTTTTATTTTAGCAGTGAGGATTGTTTTATTCAAGAATTTTTTTATGAGTAAAATAATTCTTTAATGTTATCATTTCATTCAAATATTTCAAAAAATTTATTTTGAAAATTGCACAAAAATTCTTGTTCAATGTTTTTTATCGAGAATGAAAACACGAGAGGGTAGCGATTAAAATTTCCGAACGATTAGACGCGACGAGCGAGAGAGCGGTGAGGTTTAAGAGGAGAGAAAGGAGCGAAGAAATCGGAAGGTGTCGGGACGAGTTCGCGGCACGACGGGATGCGACCCCCCGCGGAGTGCACACGACTCCCGTAAGAGCCCCCGTTCGCGTGAATATCTCCAGCTTGTAGCCATATATACACACTGATAGGCGTGTACACATTTGCACTTATAAATGTGTATAGGGCGTACAATACGAGCGAAAATGTTACGCGGCACGCGCGTCAAGTCGAGCCGCGAAATCGGTGAAAAATGAACCCCGCGCACGTCTCCCAGCAATCTGTCACAACAACGGAATTAATTTCTCGGCCTTCGTTTATCTCTCTCTCTCTCTCTCTCTCTCCCCCCCTCCCTCTCCTCGCCTTCGTTCGGCAATCTCGACGAAACTCGTTTCGCATATTTCGCGCTCGTAATTCACTATACAGCTACGAAAATCGTCCGTTAAAGGGATACACGAGGAACGAGGAGAGGACCGGTCGAAAATTCCGAACGTTATGGCTGCTGGTTGGACGATTATCCGAGCCGGCGCTATTATTCGTAATTTACGAGTTTGATTTTGCCTTGACGAGTCGGAGGAATATCTTCGCTGTCCGGCCGAGTCGGGAGTTTTCGTACAATGTGGTCCGCGTGGAATGGAAATAACGTTCACTGAAAAAAGTAGCAGCTAAGTGGCCTTCTCTGGGCACGATATTGATTGTAAGACCGATTCATTGTAAACTGCTTCAACAAAGTCAATTCTGGAGAATGAGCAATGTTTTTTTTTTAATTATTTTTAAAATCAAGAATTTTACAAAGGAAATATATTAAAATTTATCGTGAATATCTAAGTAATCTTAAATACATTATATCGAATACTAATAGATAGTAACCTTATACATATTTTGTAATAGAAGCCTATAACGAACAATGTGTATTTCAATCATTTTATTAAAAATTCTTGTTCAATGTAAATATTCATCATGAGTACACAAAGTTGATCTCATTTTTTGATAAATTCACCTCAGATTTTTGTTAAAGTCTGCAAATTAGATATAAAACAACAATGTATACAACATTGAACTGAATTCAATTCATTCAATTCATTCAATTCATTCCGTTTATTGAATTGATGAACTACAACAACAACACTAAAAACGACAACAACAAAAACAACAACAATATCGGCCATAACAACACCAACAGCGTCAAAAACAATAACAACAACAGCAACAACGACAACAACAATAATAATAACAACAACACAACGACAACTACAACAACAAAGACAACAATGATAACGATAACTAAGGATAACTTTATGAAGTCTCATTCGTTGTAACTATCAACCTGATAGGCTCGTGAACATTCATGACACATAAAAGTTATCAAAATCACAATTTTTTCCTTTTAGTGTTTCGTCGTAAACTGAAAAATATTGACAACTGTAGAGAGAGCCAAATAGATTTGTTAAGGGATCGGTGCTCTACCCTGCAATTAACCGGTAGCTCGTAGTACTCGCGTGTACCTGTCTCTCTTTGCTCTTCTTTCTTCGGGATTCGAACTTTTTATCAGTTTTTTTATTTCATTCATTTTTTGTGTCTTGCTCTTAAAACGCTTTTAGGGTAGAAGTAAAGATTTTTGGTACATTGAGGGTCTAGACATTTGAATTGATTTTTAATCATTGTATTTGTATTTTTGAATACAATGAAATAGTATCACGTAGAATAAATAATTTCTCTATATGTACACGTAATGATATGAAAAGCTTGAGAAACATAAAACTGATTATCATGTATTCAAATTATAATGAAAATTTTCATATTGGGTTTAGATTAACAATATTTTTTGTTCTCAAAATATCAAAGTAAAATATAAATTGTCCTATAACCTGTATAAGTGCTCAGAATTGAACCTGGAATACATTCACGAAATAAAGAACCCCCGTATCGAAATATCGATAAATTTTCTTGATTTTCCACGTTTATGTTTTTTATCAATCCGGCAGATTTTTCTGTTGCCGACGTTCTTCTACGTTATTTGTTTGCCGGCGACAGCTGTCGAAGTGAATTTATAATACTTGGATATCTCAGCGTTTATAAACGATATAATATAATTCTCGAATAAATAGGTTTCGTTCGATACTATCGATATATTTTTATATTTCATTTAATCATATCGAAATAACGTTGCTGTCTTTAGTGACCAAATCGAGTCGAATTTTTTTGAATTCTGTAGAAACTGGAGAGGAAGATCCTATCGAATCGATTCTCCAAATGGACAATGGCTGAGGGTGGCTCGAAGAACAAAAGCGCAACTTATTCGTATTTACCGTACATAGGCGATTCGGTTCCCTCCGTTTCTTCTCTTTTTTTACGTCGAGCGGTCGCGCACGTGGCGTCATATCGAACATAGCCGGGCCGGCTCGTGCCAAAAGCCATTAGACCCTCCGGCCCTGTTTATTATGACGTGCGTTATAATTAAGCTTCGGCCGAACCCGTCGGCTCGCTCTCTCGCTCTCGCTCGCTCTCGTTCTCTCGAGTGCTCGCGAGAGCGCGTGCCCGCGCCGAGAATCGCTGCGATTGTCGACGAGCACCACTTCGCCATTGTTTCTTCTTGTTTGTTCCACATTGTACCAGCTCTATACGCGTAATCGGATCTATTTTTCGATTCAACGAGAGAGTACTCTACTTTTGGTTATAATTTTAAAACTCCTACACTGATTGTGAGAGAAGTGAATGGCGATTTTAAACATTTTGATGTTACAAAGAGTCACGTGCGAGGCTCTTACAGAGAGATAGTAACGTTTAAGACTATTTCGTAAAGTTATTGTTATTAATATTATTATTACCATTTGTTTGTATTACTATTTATTCATTTGATTGAAAAAGACTCTTACAAAGAGACAGGAACGAATAAAGAAAACATCTCAAATTTATTGTTATTAATAACTTTCGATATTATTATTATTATTTATTTATATTACTATTCATTTATCTTGTTAAAATAGAGATAGACAAATAACAAACAAACAAACAACAAATAAGACAACTCTGTAAAGTTATTATTATTGATAATTCTTAATATTATTATTATTTATTTATATTACTATTTTTTCATTTTGTTAAGTTATTTGTTTCAACTTTCAAATTTGTACATTCTCACAAAAATCTAGTATGATTTTTTTAAGAAAGGAGATCAACTTTATGTAGTCATGCATTGCATTGATCACAAGAATCTTTAATAAAATCATTAAAACATTATCGATTCTCCATAATTTTGTTGCAACAATTTACAATGAACAACAGCGTTCTCGTAATCAATAACTCTTAGCTTCAACTTTTTTCAGTGCAATTTCAGTTCGAATTCGAGGGCTGATCGGATAACCGGGATCGTCAGATTATACGTAATTAGCGCTATAACTACCGATCGGCCACGCGCAAATTGGATTACTTTTTCAGCCGACATTTCAATCAACCTCGTCAAATATTCCCTCGAGCGATTCTTCGGAAGATTCGACCCTGGCATTTATGCACTTTGGTTAATTGATTTAAGATGACCCGTACCGGTCGGTTGAATTTTTCAATTTTTGAACGATTTTCCAACCGTGAATAATGTTGATCGGATTCCACATCCGTTTCTCTTCTATATTACTTACAAAATTAAGGAGACACTATTAAATTTTAAACTATGACTAAAAATCATCGAATCGAGCAGATAATCATTTTAAAACTTTTAAAAGTGTTTAAAATTATTTATGATAATTTTGGCTAGTGTGTATCAGAGTGATACATACTAGCAAAAAAAGAGGATAGTTATTAATTGTTTATAATAATCTTAAACACTTAAAGTTTTAAAATGAACATCTTATCGATTAAACTTGATAAGTTTTAGCTGAAATACAGCCATTTGAAAATAACTGTCCCTTTTTTTGAGTAGTGTTTATCACTCTGCTCTATAATTAGGCCAGTCACGACTGTAAATTACATCTTTAATTCACGATCACGAGTAGGATCTAATTGAATCGTTCGATCGAAAGTATTTCCCTTCCTGTGTCGACAACACAATCGTGCCGGACGTTAACCGGTTTCTAAAACATCACGTGACAAACGACGACCATTCACGCAGGTGTAAATAAGTTTCTCATTATACGTACGCTGAAAAATGCCACGCGATTAATATCGATTATCGTCCTTTCGAATAACTTGGATGCAGATTGCGGTGATTTGAAAAATCGTCAATTACCCGAGAAATTCTTCCCTGCCAATTTTCTCACTTTACAGCTCGCGTATCGAATTATCGACAGCCGATTTTCTCGTTGCGTGGGTGAAACGAAACGACGCGAGGGAGAAATTCAAACCCGGACGGTTAATTATATTCGACCGTATACTCTGACTCTCTCTCTCTCTCTCTCTCTCTCTCTCTCTCGCTCTGCGAAGGTCCGTTGTTGTTTTTTCTTTCTTCCCGATGCTTTTTTGCGAGCAGTCCTGAGAGGGTCACGAGGCGGCGCGTGCCGCGAACGCGAGAAAAATAGGGACCTCGTGATGTGTACACGCGCGTTATCGATACTCTTCTCGAGTGCAGCGTAGAATTGAAACTCCCCGGCTGCTCCGTTCGGTATTCTCCTCCTCGAGAAGTCTTCTTCATCACTCGGCCAATAAACGTCGTTCGCACATTTCGCGATATCTCCTCGATCGGCTGTAACTTTTGCGAGTCTCGCATAACCATTTTCAGGCTTGATTTATGCACTGCACATTTATCGATAAGCTCGTATCGAACATGTGTAAGTCTTCTCATTGAAAATTTTTGTTCAAATTTTTCTTTTTGATAAATCTGTAATAAATGAATATTTACAGATGAATGTCTGTAAATGTTCTCATTGAAATCTCAACCGTTGAATTCTTCTTTTGGATTATTTACACGATTAATTGAATAAGTGTACTCTCATTGAAAATTTTAGTTCAAATTTTTCTTTTTGATAAATCTGTAATGCATGAATATCTACAGATGAATATCTGTAAGTGTGTTCTCATTGAAATTTCAATGTTTAAATTCTTCTTTCCGATTATCAACACAATTAATTGAATAAGTGTACCTACTCTCCTTGAAAATTTTAGTTCAAATTTTTGTTTTCGATAATCGGTATAATTTATCGAATAAGTGTTCTTTTTGAAATTTCAGCGTTTAAATTTTTATTTGCAACACGATTAATTGAATAAGTGTACTCTCGTTAAAAATTTCATCGCTTAAATTTTTTTTTTCGATAGCCAACACGATTGAATACGAAAAATTGGCTACTTAAATTTTCCCTGTCGTCAATAATCAACACGGAATTTATCTTGGAAAGCAGACAATTCGATGGAGTTGCAAATCTCGTTTTCGAGAACGAATGGTTGAAGAAAAAAAAAAAGAGTAGCCGGCAAAGTACTCGATCGCAGAACGCCGCGAGCTGCCTACGAGCGCTACGATTCGAGTTGCAGGAAACTCGATAACACTCGCGGCGAAAACGCGAAAAAAGGAACGAGAGGGAAAGAGAGAAAACAAGAGTGGGTCTTCCCGGGGAACGGCGCGCTCATTTTTTTTCCTCAAAACGCGTCCGATTTTCGAGACAGCTGCGCATGGGCGTGTGTACAATTAGGATGAATTATAGGCGAATGCTCGCGAGACACTTGAATATACACGAGAAAAAAAGTGGGGGTGGATCGGTACTAGCAACTCTCTCGCGAGTAGCGCCGCTGGCGAATGCCTCCACGGATTTGGACGCAGGTGTCTCTACCGTTCCTCCTTCGATTCACTCGGAGGAGTTTCTTGCAGAATTTATTACATATTATTTTTTATAATCAGCTGAAATAGAGTAGATGTACCATTTTTGGCATAAGCAAGTGTAAATCAAAAATTTAATTTAATTGTAATATTTGATAAGAGGAAATCTAATCAAATTTTGGTTCTATGAGTAATCAATTTATTACATGTATGAACTCTCAGAATTTTTGTTATTTAGTATATCAATTATTATAAATATCAAAGTAGCTCAAATATGAAAAGTAGTTAAAATCATAATTAAATAATTATGATTATAAACAAAATTAGGCTATAGTTTGTATGTTGAAAAATATTTAATCTTTCATGTGTCAATATTTTATGATAACAGAAAATATTAATTTTTCTATTATTTCATTAAAATTTAACTAACACAGTCTGACTAAAATTTACCGAATAACCATCAATTGTTTCTTACTAATAATCGATATACGGATTTGATATATCGCGCATCCCACAGTTTCAACTTTAGGATTTCATTTAAAACGTTATGCGTTTGAATCTGAACAACTTGTACTATACTGTACGAAGGGAGAATAAAAAAATTGAAATGGAAGGCGGAAAGAAGTTTTGCGCATAATTTATATATATATATATATACACATCCTCACGGATTGGAGATACACACGAGCCGATAGCTCCGGGCTGATAGATGTCGGCTAATTACGCGGCCGAGGAGAATCCCGGTTCCTCTTTCGGTCGGGAGTCATTCTTTCTCTCTCCCCCCTCCTCCTTCTTCGTCTTTGCATCGCCTCGCCCGACCACCCATTGACAATCGTAAGATCTCCGAGTGGTACCATTGATATCAAGGGAGACTTCGCGAAAAAGAAATTAGTGTACTACACTACAGGGGTAAAAAGTTTCACATTCTTGCACTACCAGAAGTCTAGCAGAGCACAAATGTTAGACTTTCTGCCTTGGAACCTCTTTAAAACTGAAATCAAAAGTGCGTACTTTTGACGGAATTGCAAAGAAAATTATTTTGAAGAAAACTATAGTTGTCTTACACAAAAAATTTCTTGTCTTGATTTAGCTTTTCTTGCTGTAGGAGTTTCTGGATCTATTAATAGTTTTGTAGCTTGATTCAAGAGCTACAATACAATTCGAATTCTTATATAGGTCAAATTCTTCGACCAAAAATATTTCTCTGCAAAGATTAACTTTTCTTTTAAAATTCTTACATTTTGTTTCGAGTAGGGCTTTCTTTATTCAAGAATTTATCAAGTTAAAAGAACTTGAAAAAGTACGAGGTTTTTTATTTTTTATTAATATAATAATTTTATCTAAGGAAATTTTTTCTAAATTCTAGAGAAAGTTGATCTTAAACAAAACGAATATATGTATCTCGTTTGAATACTATAGAATACTGCGATGAAGAGTTAAACTCTCAAACGAAGAATTTTCTGCTCCTCATCTAAGAGTTACAATTCAACAATTATAACTCATTGTTTTCAAGAATGGAATTTCGAAGATACTTTTCTTCAAAGATTAATTTTTCTGTTAAAAATCTTATATTTTTGTTTCGAGTAACGCTTTCTTCATTCAAAAATTTATCAAGTTACAAATATTTGAAAGAGTTGTTCATTTTTCATGTAAAATAATTATAATTATACATAAGTAGAAAATTTTATCTAGTTTTAACAAAGTTGATGTTAAAAAAAATGAATACATATATTTTGTTTGAAAACTATGAAACACTTCGATGAAGAGTAAAACGAAGAATTTTCTATTTCTCATCCAAGAGTTATAATTCCTCGATTCATGTGTTATCTTCAAGAATTGAATTTCGAAAATATTTTTCTCGAATCAAGATAGTTTTTTCTACGAGTGTGTGCGAGGACGAAAAAAGAAGCGGAGGAGTAAATTACCGAAGAGAAAGAGAGAGTTGGAGCAGCCATTATCGTTTATCCCCTCGCGGGCGCGTGGAATTTCTTTCTCCGCGAATTCTTCTGCCATCATGAGAGCGCACAGAATATATATATATATATATATATATATGTATGTATAAATATACATATATATGTGTACACACGTTACACTGGCGCCTTGATCGCGGCCGAGTATGCACGCGCAGCAGAAGAAACGAGAGGGAAGAAGGTGGAGGCGTGCGTCCGTCCATTCGGTGGTACTGGCCCTGTAATTGGGGCCCCCAAAAACTCTTAAAGCCCCTCTCGCATCGCTCGCCCGCAGATTATACACCCGCATGTCCCGAGGGGGTTGCGCGCTCTCTCGAGCGTTTTGCCACCCACCCCCGAAGATGCCGCGCGCAAAATTCCCCTGATATATCGTACCACGTTCTATCTGATTCACGGGCCGAAACGAGCCGACGAGATCTTTCTCTCCCCCCCATCCCCTCACCCCTCGAGAATCGTTAGATAACGTCCCGATAAGGTGATTTCTTTATTTTCATTTACGAATAATTTTGCGATCACGTCGAGTACATGCACGAGTACGTCTCGTGCGGATGATCATCCCACTTTTCGCGCGGTAAATGTGCCCACCTGTTGGTATCTTGGAATCTAAAAGCGAGAATATTTTCGAATTTCGATCGTTATTGCACTTAACAGCTGCGTGTTCAATTACCAGACTGGTACACCTTTCGTTACTCGAGGGAAAATTTAAAAAAATGGGAAATAAATCTGGGAGAGGTGAAAAGAGGATCGGCTTATGTTTCTTTGTTCGGTGTATTCGGTGAGTAACTGTGGCGAGTCTTGCGGTAATAAATGAGCAGGCGATAAAAAGTAAGTAGAAAAAAATTTTGAGATCTTTCCAATAAATAAAATTTTCTGGAACTAACAAATTCTATATTTCCAAAACGATGTTTCAATTGTTTGATAAAATAATCGTTTATTTCAACAGAATATTTGTATTTGTTGTTTGTTTTTGTAATACTATAGAAATGTACATTTAGATTCAACCTAATTTAACACCAGATTTATCAGAAATTTTTTTCAAATGGTAAATCTACACTGAAATTAGTTGAATATACTTAATATTTGTTTGAAAATATAGAAAGAAATATGTTGTTCAATAGAATGAGGTATCACTTGGAATTGATAAATATCGTTTAGAATAAAATTAGTATTTTCAATTCAAACAAATATTTGGTTAAATTTACTTGATTATTTGAACGTATAAATGTCAAGTATATACTGTTTTCAGTGTAGTATTAACAGTTAATCATTCAAGAAAGAATTCGGTTCGTTCGAATGGGCAGAATCTGTGCTCCAGTAAGCGGTAAGCGATCATTCGTTGATCGTTGGAGTAAAAATTGAATCAGCGATAAACTCTCGACGCGGAAAAGTTCTCTCTGCAACGAAGCGAAACACATGGACGTCGATGTGGTCGAATCGTGACGCGACCATAACGCTCTTGGTTGGAGGAAAAGAGCGGGTAACCACGGAGGAGGAGGAGGAGGAGAAGGCAAAAGAGAGAAAAATGCGTATTCCGCGGCAGGCACTCGCGGCGTGTATTATATACTCGAGGATCTGGCCACGCCCGTTGCGGATTCCACGTACGTAACTCGTGCGGTGGCTCGACCTACCAGGTTCAAGTGTTCACTTTCCCTCTCTCCGCTTTTATCTTCTTCTCCTACGCCTTTCATACCAAAAAAATCTTACCTCGTTGTTCTGACTGTAATTCAATTTTCAGTCTTGGATTGGAGAACTGGCTGAATCTCGCTGTACGATGAAAGAGATGATCTTAAATTTAGTTGATTCGACCTGTAATTTGTTTATGTTGATGAACAACATTATTGATAACAGTGTTAGCAATCTTTAATGTTTCGTTGTTGTACATTTTCAAACTATGATCATTTAAAGTAACATCATAATTAGAAATCAAACATTCGAAAAGTACATTTAATTGTACATTTTTATTTTTTGTAAATAATTTGTAATTGGTACAAAAAGAGAAATAAATAAAATTCAATAAAACTTAGATATGTAAAATTAGTAATAGTATATGTTAATTAATAAACATAAAAATTCTGATAGTTTTTTAACATATAACACCTCTTTTCACCTTGTACAGAGTCATCTAATCATTTTTTTCTAAACATTCCTGTAAATTCGACGTTTACAGCCGTTACATCGTATAAAATCATAATCAACTTTATTTTCAATTTAAAACGATTCGAGTTTCTGATATAGAACTTCGTAACGATGTTGATTTCTTTACTATTCGTCATATCGACAAGTAATGATGACTTTTAATTACAAGATGGCCGTCGTGTATGCGCTCATACAGCGTTCGCATTATCCCCACCTCCGCTGCATCGCGATGATTGCACATCTCGCGTACGACGATCGTAAAATGGCGATCGCACTCTGGCTGTGTAGCAACCGATATTCAAATTTTTCATTTGTTTCACGCTAATTGACTGCTATTTGTAATCGCGAATTGCTTAAATTTTATGGAAGCTCTCGTCAAATTTCCTACGTCAACGTAATAACACAGTTGTAGTCTCGATGATTTATGATCGGTAATAGGGAATCGATTCGCCAGCAGGAAAGAATATTCGATGTGGGTTAACACGACGCGTTGCCATTCGCCGCCGAGGCGCGACAATGTTACTTCTAATCGTGTAATTAATACTCCGTATCGAGTGACAGCGCGAGAGATCGTTACCGACCGGGTTTATTCATATGCATGAACGCAATGCAAACTGATTTAGCGTTCGAGCGAGCGCACGTAAAACCTATCATTAGGTGCGAATGACGTTCGTAAAATTTATTCAACGTAACGATAGATAATTGTTCGATAATTTCGTGCCGATACCGTAATGGAGTCTCTAATTGGCCCTCGGTCACTCTACCGCGGGTATTCGGACAAACGGCAACATTATCGATAATCGCTGAATTATACATGCCGGCAAAACGTTCCGAAAACTGTGAAAACTAAATACGAGTAGTATTTACTCGGCGCTCGAAATATTTGAGCTGTATATATTTGCGTAATACGATGATGCCCTTTGTGCGGCTATTTCCGCGGAACGTCAACTGCGGGGGACCCAGCTGAGGCGAATACACAAATGAACCGTATAAACCGCGTTTACGCGCTTCCGATTCACTCGGAACCACTTGACCCTTCGGTCTAATGGTGTTTCTCGCAAGACGAGCTCCGCTCGATTCGTACGGCCACGCGTGCGTCTACAGTGCGTCTCGAAAATACAGCGATTCTTCGCTCAGTGAGGACTACAAATTCTGAATGACAGTCAGGTTTTTTTAAATCGATAAATAAATAAATTTAAGAACACAGTCAACTTGAATAACATACACTGAGAACAAAATTTTGTTGAGCTTATATGCATTCCGGGTTGCCAATACAATATTTTGTTTTCTTTTTTTTTTCTTTATATACACCAAAATATTCTTTTGGCAGTGTAGGATTGCATATTTAATTGGCTCGACGAAATTGTTTTTTCGGTATATTATTTGAGTTCTTCACTATAGAATTGAAGAAGAGATTTAGCAAAACTAATTTCAGAATATATTTTTATGGAACAATCAACATTATCATAACTTTTACAAAGTCATAAATGTTCATGAGCCTATCAAATGAATAGTAGCAATGAATAAGACTATGTACAGTAATCTTTATTGAACTTATCAAGTGAGTTTATCAACTCGACATATGTTGTTGAGTATAGTGTAATTTTTACACTATTTCAATTTTAACAAAAACCTTGTGTGATTTTTTTTATCATGAATGTTTGCAATTATTCATAAATAAAATGAATAATTGCTGGTTCTCCAAAATTGGTTTTGTTGTTACAACAAAGCAAACCACATCAACAACTTAGTTGAACACTAAAAAGTTAACTAAGAGAAACTACCACTTAGTTTCTATTTTTTTTAGTGGACAAATTGTTTTTAATTAGCCAACAAAAATCTTGACTAATCCAGTAACCATGAATTGTTAGAAGAAGCTTTAAGGGAAGTATTGTTCAGTATTTCTGGATCTGTTTTAGCCGAAGAACTACTTTATCTTCGAGACATCCAGAAGAGTCTAAAATGCACATGGTTAGATTCTCATGCTAAGAAAGGCGTTTTGCGTAGCACGAATCGGCGCATTGTGTTCAGTTCTGGCGATATCGCCCTTAGGGGTGAGTGGGTGGGGAATAGGGTAGAGAGAGCAAAAGAGAGTGAGAGAGAGAGAGAGAGAGAGAGAGGGAACGAGCTTCTTCAGGTTGTCGGCGTCCTACCGAGCGGCCCACGCCGACTGCCGCTCATCGACATCCACGGCAGCCTCGGGGACCTTGGATCTCCCTCGCGCGCGCGAGATTTCTCCACCTCCCCCCACCCTGACGCAGCCGCAGCCCAACCTCCTTGTCTCGTACCACCTCCGCCATATTCTTCATCGCCCCCTCCCACTCCCTTCTTTCGCCTTGTTTTTAATTTCTCTCTCTCTCTCTCTCTCTTTCTCTCCCCTCGTTTTTCGACGTTTTTCCCCGTCTCGCGTGGGTGTGCGTGCCTTCACTTTGCCGGGGTAATCGTATGTAAATCGTACGGCGAAATCTCTTTCTTTCTCTCTCGGAGTCTTAGTCGCGCGTTCGGTATCCATTCGCGAAGCGAGAGAGGCTTCTCTTACCCGCGGGCAGGCGCATGGCGCACACAAACGCAGCGACGTATACACACTGGGCCTCGTACGTTGCTCATAAACAAATTATCCGGACCCAAAGGGTCGAAGGTCTATTGAACCGAGGCGATCCGTTCTCATTTACATAGCGTGCCCCGAAGCTCGACTCCCCCTCTTCTCTCTCTCTCTCTCTCTCTCTCTCCACTCCTTCGTCCAGCTTGTCCGGCTCGTCCGGCCACCCTGCATGTCTCCTCTCTCGCCTGTACACCTCGATCTCCTCCTTCTCTTTATCTCTCGCTCTTTCTCCTCTCGAGCAACAGTCGGCTGAAAAACAATGCACGCGAGGATCCTTCTCCCGCAATAATCGAGTGTATTACCCGAATTCCTCGGGCCCCGATTATCAAGGCAGCGAAGAGCGCGCCGGTCATGCGATCGAGATTAGCTTCCTGTCACCCTAACACTAACATCTTCGAAACTTCATACCACCCTAACACTAACATTTCTGGAAGTTCCTGTCACTCTAACGCTAACATTTTTTAAACTTCCTATCACCCTAACAATAACATTTTGAATCACCTCGATCTCCTTCTCCTTATCTCTCGCTCTCTTCCTCCTCTCGAGCAACAGTCGGCTGAAAAACAATGCACGCGAGGTTCTTTCTCCCGCAATAATCGAGTGCATTACCCGAATTCCTCGGGCACGATTATCGAGGCTGGTCGGCGCGAGGAGCGCGAGCCGGGCATGCGATCGAGATTAGCCGGGATCGGCCGATTCGGCATTTTTGCCGATACAAAGGGTCAAACGATAAAGTCGTTCCGCTATAGAAAAATCGTTCCACAGACGATATGACAAATAAATTCGACGATCCTTTGACCGTCGATTCTGATGTTTTTGACGCATGTCACGAAACTTCAAATTGATTCTCGAGTGTAACGAACTAAACGCGCGGCCGCGTTTTTATCCAACTGGTGATCCGTCAATCGCGGCGCATATTGTTGCAAAAAGAAAATTTTTGCCGAACCGCGGGTCAATTTTCCGCGAACCACAAAGGCTCCTCGTGTATTTCCTCCTGAAATTATTTCTGGAATTAAAATAATAACGGAAGGGAAGTTTCTCCTCTGAATTCGAAATTGCGACTATGGCAATTTGTATAGTCAAACGCGAGCGTGAGTACGGTAGAGAGAGAGAGAGAGGAAAATAAAAACTGTTAGTGGAAAACAGAGCGGTATAATCATCTTATCATTGGACACGCGGCGAGCGAGCGATTTCGCGCACGCGGAATGCACGTGCCTGTCTCTCGACTCTCTCGCTGAGCCCTCGCGGCTCCGCCTTCATCGTCCGGATGGAATCCGCTTCTTCGCTCTCCGGCTGTATGTGCGCCGAGAATCGATTCGCGCACGCTCTCGATTTGTTTATTCCGCGTATCGGAGACCGTGCAATATCGCAATCGGGTTTTCCGCGATAGCGGGGCGCGGAAGAGATCGAGAATTCCATCGGAAAAGGTGTAATTTCGCAGGAAGCCTCCAGGCTCTTCTATCCTAGTCTTAACCCCCCGCGCCATATTTTCCCTCGAGGAAGCTCATTAAGTCAATTGACATCTGCAATTGTCGGCGAACGAGGTAGAATTTTAATTCTTGAACATTCGAGTACCATCGTCGTCTCTAATTCTACAGGAATTGATACTGAGCAGCTGCTCGTAGGGCGCATTTCATTTTTGCGGAGTTATAGGACGTCATAATTTGGAAATAACATTGTAAATCTCGTCATTCTTCTTGGGTGGTCTTGCTGGTTGTAGAATCAGTTATAAACTATAACATCTTGACTTGTACTTGACTCGCAGTGAGAGATTTCTGTGAATTCTTAGTAGTCTGAAAATTAACACTAACATTAATATCCTGTTACTTTATACTCCTAACACTAAAATTTTTGGAACTTCCTATCATCCTAATACTAAAATTTTTCGAACTCCCTGTCACCTTAATACTAACATTTTTGAAACTTCATATCATCCTAACACTAATCTTATTTTGAAACTTCCAAGAACCCTAACACTAACACTATTTCGAATTTTTCTACTATTTACAGTAAATTTTATCTTATAGGACTAAACTAGACTTATTTGTATCTATAAAGTATCAAAAGTAATTTCAGCAAGTTCAAATTAACAAAAAATCTGACTCTGCATACTTTATTGAATCCACACGGATTTGTTTTTCTTGCTATATATATATGGGCGCGAAAAATGTCGACAATTCTCACCGCTAAACTATCACTAGAAGCCTAATAACTAGCATTCGATCGATGATTGTACAGTTAGAGGCGCTGGTTGGCAATTGTAAATGTACCCGGTCTATCGGAGAGAGAAAAAAGAGGCTCGACTACGCGCACGACGATCGTTAAAACCAAGAAAGTTGCTCTCGGAGGATTGATTCGATCTCACGAGTGAAATATGTGACGCTCTATTCGTTCGTCCGTTCGTTAGGTACTCTCCTTGGACGGGCGTGTACCGCCGGATAAAAATCAGCCTGGACGGGATGAGCGAGAGGAGAGAGAGAGAGAGAGAGAGAGAGAGAGAGAGGGAGGGGGAGGGAGGGGGAGGGAAGAAAAAGGAGTGATCGAATCGTGCGGACCGCGACAGTACGCCCCCCGGTGGAACACCTAGCTAGGCGATACTCATTACGCGAGCGAACGAGCGGCAAAGCTACTCTCTCTCGACTCGCCGGCCTTTCGTGTCTCGTTTTGCCCGCCGCGCGCACGAATCCCTCCCCCCACCCCTCCATAGTGTACGTTCTATATCGCGTAATCATAGTGCCTCGTAGCGACGTGCTGGAGAAGAAGAAGAAGAGAGAGCCGGGCCCGGTGGGTCCTACTCGAGTAAGGATCCACTCGAATATGGGTGGGGGTCCCCTCGGGCTGATCGGGAAGGGGTAAAACTTGTACTCTCCTCTCTCTAGTTTATTCCTAACTTTTTTCTCATCTCCCTCTCCCCTCTTGTTCTTCGAATCCGAGAGGTTTTTCACCGCATCGAGGCAGGTTGGAGTTTTCTTTAAGGGGGGGCCCTCTCGCGCTCTACGTGCAGGTTCGAGGGAGGTGTGGGAGGAGAGGAGAGCGAGAGGGGGGAGGGAAGTCTTATTGCAGGCTGGCAGGTTGAGTCGTCGGCCCGCAACTCGCCGACGGGGCTAAAAGGAAGACTCTCTCTCTCTCTCTCTCTCTCTCTCTTTTTCTTCTTCTTCTTCTTCTTCTTCATCCTCTTGCATTTCGTCTTCTCTCAAACGACGAACGCCCCCGCCGACCGTCGCGTGATTGCCGCCCCTCTTCTTCTCGGGGCCCGAGTGCATCGCGTGTCAGGCCCCTCTTACACACGCACGACCCCCTCCGGGCTCGACTTCTCTTTCTTACTCTTCGTGGTATGTAACGTTCATCCCTCTTCACCCCCTCCCTCCCTCCTCTCTTCGCTTCTTTTCTGCATTGCGTTTCACCGGCTCGCGAATCTTGCACGTATGCTGCATTCGCGCGTGCCAGACTCTCTCTCTCTCTCTCTCTCTCTCTCTCTTCTCTTTTCCTCTTCCTCTTTAGTTATGCGCGCGTTCATTACAGCTACTCTATACTATAATCGAGAAATGACAGCATTTTTTGAGGGAAACAGTGGTTTATTAGCATCTTGGAATTCACGTTATATTAACATTAAAGTTACACTGTAAGAATTTGTTGAATTTTCCTGATTTGTGTGTCCATTCAACAGAAATTGTACTAAATAATTCATTTTATAAAACAAAATATTCATTTCGATATTTTCAAAATATTAAGTAGCTCGATCAACTTTTTATTTTCAGTGTACCAATGTTTTATGCACATCAATTTTTTCATGCATCTTTGTTTCTATCTGTTTAAACAATTAAAATATTCATACAAAAATTGATGAACTTGATATAAAAATAAATACTTGTGGAATTTACTTAATATTCATTTGCATACGTTCGAATAAATGTCAAGTAGGTAACTAACAATTCATTTTATTCAACAAATTTTTATATTTTCAAATAAATACTTGCTTCAATAACTAATTTTCTGCGTGGGAATGTTAAATTTTCGATGCAATGTCTGTTGCACCTATAATATCGATAAAAGTTTATGCGTATAAATTATAGTGGAATCGGGGAATAAGTACACGGAAATCAAAAAACGAGCTCTCGATTTCGGTTTTGCGTCGGGCATTAATCAGGGACTATTGAAAAAAGCTATATATTTCGAGGACGATAATAGAATCGTGAAAACAGGTGTTTTGTGGTTCAGAGAGCCTTCGCGAATATTGGAATTTTGGGATTGAAGGGGACACGGCGATTTATTTTTCGACAGGCACGGAGGATAAATTTGGAAAAAATATTGAACGTCGCAATTAAAAATCGAAATGATTGATCCCCATCGATTATAACTCGATCGATCCATTTCGCATAGCTCTCTCAGGTATGTTATAAAAGTCCTAATAAACCGATCGCGCGAATTATACGGCTAGGCAAGGGATTGTGGTATAAATTTTCAGAGAACGAAAAAAAATATTCCGATGATCGGGAAACGGTCCGTCCCGAGCCACAAATCATCGTAAACAACGAAACACGGTGAAGGGTCTTTGTGTAAATACGAAGATCTTTACCATCTGTGCGATTTTTTTTACACGTACATGTTGTACAAGTATAATAAAGTACGAGTATTCTATTTTTATCAAATGCAAAATCATAATTACATATGGTTCTCCAGAAGAAATGATACGTTACTCAGAGAAAAATGTTGTATTTTATTGTATTATTTTGTTGATTTGATGTTGTGAAATTAAAAAGAACTCGATATTTCAAAATATCGAGGTATCTAAAACAGAAATTTTGAAGATTTAATCGCGCGGTTGGTATATTCCACCTGTTCTTTGTGGATCGTCCAGAACCCGATTCAGCACGAGAATTAAAAACCGTGCTATCTCTAGACAAAAGGTGGAACTCGGTGATTTCGCAATTTCGATCTATTATCTGTCGATAATACGACCTTAATCGTTTCAGCCTTGTTCCCTGACACGTGAAAACGTCACATCTCTCGATCGGTTATTTTTTTCGCGGAAACCGAGTCCTACTCGTCAGAGGTCACGCGAGGTCGATTTTTGGGGTACACCGGGCCAGACGAGCGAGCGAGAAACGGAGGAGGGAATCCGTCCGAGATGTAGCATTTTTGGTAAATTTCGAACCAAAACGAGAAGGACCCTTCCGAATTACCGGTTGGCAAGAGTCGGTTCGCGTGTCATTCGCGAGGAAGTTCTCGTAAAACGACTCTTTATTCGATAATAATTGCGCCGCGCCGGTACGAGGATCATAAACGCTCATTTGCGTCGTCCGGTACGCCCACCACTCGTCTAACCGTACCAGAAACAACTCGAATTTTACCTCATTCCTGTCCTTCGCGTTTCACCCGAGACCGCAATTTCGCCGCTCCAAATGTCTCTTCTCGCACGGCAGATTACTCACCCCCTCCCCTACCCCTCTTCCCAGTGATCTTTAGCAGAAATAGCACCGCGCAAAAATTATAGCAAGGCGCGTGAGTTTTATCCCTCCAGACCGAATAACCAGTCAATTTGTGGCAAAAGTACAATTTTTTGTAATGTCGAGTTGATTTCGTTGAAACAACTGAAGAGTACGGTCTTGATACTGTCGAGATAATATTTTATGCTAAAATGTGGTCTTGGTTTAATTTGAGCGAATCAAAGCGAAGAAATTTCATTCTAGGGGGAGTTGACGTACCATTTGTGTCTACTTTGAACAATTTTTTTCATTAAAAATTTAATATAACCATAATATTTGCTAAGAATTGATGAAATCTTGATCGAATTATCACGTGTAAAATCTTGAGAAATTTACTTATTGTAAAAAAGTTAAATTGTTATATAATACTTGTTGTACCATTAGTTACTATTTTTATAAATTATTGAGTTATTTAGATAATATATATATATATATATACAATGAGTTAAAAAAATTCCAAAAATTATAAACAGATTAACATTTATTTTTACTAGTAAAAAATCATGAAATAATTTTTAAGTTTTAACGTGCAAAATAGTCGTTCTGATATTTTTTTAGAAAAAATAGTTTTAAAAGCGACAAAAAATTGATTCCGAATTCCTTTAAACCAACCGTAGTGCGATCGCTGTTCCCCGTGATTCAAGCAACTCTGAAGAGCTCTTCAGGAGTCTCGTTGATATCCACTCGATACTTGACCTCAACCTCTCCCTGTCAAAGATGACACATATCCTGTACTGGAACAATTCGTACTGGAGCGATACTAGAGCGGACTGGAGCGTCGTCGGTAGAATACGTAGAGCAACCTCTTCGTAGCGTAGTGGAGCAATCCTAGAGCGAAAACTGGAGCCGATCATCTTCATTTGGAGGCAGGATATGGCGGTCTCTACCTCTTTTTACGATGAGTGGAGTTTTAGTTATTTAGTTTTGGTATCGCCTCACACACCTCCGGGATCTGGATTTACATTAGTAATCGCAATAGAACCTCGAAGGAGGTGACGACAGACATTCCGGGAGAGGGAGAGCATCAAATCGTAAATATCTGATATAGATATTCACACTTTGTCCGTAGGCCTTAAAAAGGCCGAACGGAATAACGTCTGCCAGAAATTTCTGGCAGCTCAAGGGTCTAACCTAGTCCGTGTTTTTGACAGAGCCCCAAAGACACGTTTTCGGTAGAGCATAACGGGCCACCACCTAGTGGCAATGGTGGACATCATATTACTAACACGAAATCGTCAGAACGCTCTCGCCCATGGGTGGAGACAGATCTGATCGACTGGAATTCGGAACCATTGCTAGTATTGCAACGAAAATCGCTTATATACCAATTGCAGTAATTCTAACTGCTTGCATGTTTGGTCGCCGCCTAGTGGCGGGCTTTGCAATTCAGATGAATGTGCGAATACGATGACGCTCTAGTTCGCGCGTTCTGTCACTGCGCTTAAGAGTAGGAGGTAGTTTTTGATAATTTTAACAATTTTTATTGTTTTTACTTGTTTTTTTTAACGTCTATTTTTCACGATATTTCTTGATACTAGAACTCAGATTGTCTTTCACATAATGTTATAAAGAATTTAATTTGTGTTCCAGGTGAGTGAAAGTGAACTCAAGAATTTCGTACAGATACGTGAGTAACACAGTTTCTATACGCTTAAAGAAAAAGGTTTTGTTAATCTACCAAATTTTTTTTTCTGTTGAGCTTTTCGGAATTATTAAACTATATATTTATTTGATTCGGAAAACACTACTTTATGAATTTTTAAATACGCTCTTCTTTCCAAAAAATAAGCAATAAGAAAAGTTATCAAAATATCCTTTAAAACGATGATTTTCTCTTTAGTATAACATAAAGCAAATCGAGAATATAAGAATTTTGTGCTGCAAATTAAAACGATCGCACTTCGCAGTCGACTGCGTATATTTATTTGATTCGGAAAATACTATTTTATGAATTTTCAAATACTTTGTTCTGGTCCAAATATAAAAGATGGTCAGTACAATTTACTATCGAAAAATCAGATGGTACATCTTGCATATTCAAAGGACAAGAAAAGAATTTGTCAACTCTTCCATAAGCGTGTAAACGTAAAGATCCGGTTGTTCTTATCTTAATTAGGGTCTCGCTCTTTTCTCGAGGGGTACCTAACGTACGATCGGAGCGCGGCAATTATCGCACCAGGAAGTATTAAAAGCAAAATGCTCGGGGCTCGAAACCGAGCGTGCGCGCGACAAACGAACTCGCCGGAGTCGTCGAGTTGGACTTGTTTTCTCTTCCCCGTCTCTCTTGTTTATCGTTCGGCGCGTCGAAGTTGACCTATAAATCCCGTCTCGCGCGCTCGGTAAGCGAGTGCACGCATGGTGCCTGATGTTTATGGAAAATATAATCAATAGGTCGTGCACATTCTTCACTACCATTCTCCCCATCGCGATTTTTTTTCTTATTTTCTCGTTCTCCATTCAGTTTCTTCGCACACGGTACGTTACTCCGGCTGCGAACCGCGATCGTTTTAATTTGCAGTACAGAATTTTTACGTTCTAGATTTGCTCTGTATTACATTGAAGATGAAATGGCCGTTTTAAACAATATTTTTATAACTTTTTCATGTTATCATTGTTGCACATTCACAGAAATTATACAAAAATGTTAAAAATTCAAATAAAATCTGGAAATCTCAGTAAATAAACTGGAACTTGTAGATCAAGACTGGAATTAGTAGACGCAGTCAATACAACATTTTATATTTTACCTTTTTTCTGATATTTCAATGTTATTTTTTTAGAATTTTTAACAAATTAACTGAGCCAATAAATAGACTTAATGAATCGATTATTAAGCTATCACCAGCTAGTTGAAATACATCTTTTACTAGTAAAGAGAAACATTCTTGACTGTGTCTACTAATTGTGGTGTTAATCCACAAATTCCAGTCTATTTACGAAGATTTGAAGAATTATTTTTAGAATTTTTAACACTTAACTAAGTCAATAAATAGATTGTTGGTAAATTATTATATTACTATACTATACTAGCTCATTTTTTTTATTAGAAAGAATGTGTTTTAACTAGTTGATACAGCATAATAATCTATTTGTCAAGTCTGTTTATTAACGTCATCCTACTTTCCCAACATTTTCCTCCGAATGGCAATAACTATATAAAAATTCGTAGGAAATTGCCGAATACCTCGGAACGCGGGCCTGGCCGTCTCGAGGCCGAAATCAGAGTCCCTCCCATCTTCGCATTCTATCGGCGGGCCCCCCTCCTCCCCCTCGTCCGACGAAACAATCGCGGATCTATAATTTGCCGTTATATCGCGATTCTTATGATCAGCGAATCGGAGAAAGTGCGCTATTAATTATTGCATTCGTCGGCGTTTGCTACCATAGAGACGGTTCCCGTGTAAGCCCGCGACTCGCCCGAATTCGGAACCCACCCACGGGATTACGCCCGATGTAAATCCCGATGATTATGCTAATTCGGCAAATGATACACCACGTGACGCATGTATACGTACACTTAGGCAGGTATATAGGCGCATTCGAGGCGTCCCGTCGGTATTTCGATGATGCGATCGTGCACCGATTTGCAATCCCCGTACGATAAACTAGTTCCATCGGACGAGAAACGTTGGCTAATTTTAAAAAGACGTTCTGTTACGGGCGTATAGGAAGTCGTTGTTTCACGGTCTCTCGAGCGTGTCGAGAGGGTACCGGGACCCACTCCACCCACGCGTCGGACAGGTCTGAGTTACGGCCGAATGTGAGCGCACCTGATCCACGATAATCACCTCTAATCTTCCACTTTGCTCTTTTGTTGGATATTACACCTATACCCCCACTCTCCCTCCCTCTCAGTCTCTCTCTCTCTCTCTCTCTCTCTCTCTCTCTCTCTCTCGACTCGTTCGCCCGAGACCGTCCTATAAATCATCCCCGATGCTAAATCACTAAGCTCGACTTTGGCAAGTAGAGTTCCTCGACTAGCTTTCAGGTTGTTATATCTTCCCGCCGCGAAATCTCGCCGGTGTCATATCCACGCTTCTAATTTCCGTTCGTTAACTCGTTTATAATGTCCCAATTTCGAGCGAATCGAAATAAAATAAAAATCCTTCGTTCTCCGTTCGATTATTTTCGCTCGACGTTACGGATTTCGCGAACTCGCTTATCGCGAAACTCTTGAAACGAGTGGGAAAAAAAAACGAACGAACGAGATAAACGATTCGGGGAATCGGGGAGAGCGTCAATTGTTTTTATTCCAGCACCGACGAGCTCGTAACCAGAGTGTTGCGATTTTCATCTAATATCGTCTCGAGTTTACCAAGTAATTCACACCGTTGCGCTATTATTTGAGAAACACTCGCCGCTCCAATTCGTTCAAAGGTGTAATATCATACGTCGGGTTAATTACCGATTTTACAGAGCGGTTACACGCCACGCAATTACGATACGTTTGGCTTTCACGCAAATTCGCGTGCATATAACAATTGCACCGACGAATAATAACGCACCTTGTGTTGAATATGTCGCTTACGCAATTCGGTATTTGGGTCAAGTTCTTTCGTATTCCACGCTCGAATTCACACGTGGATAAATAAAACGCTGTTTCCCTCGATAGAGAAAAAACAGAGATGAATTTGTTATTCCAATTTTACTATTAGGGTATTGGTACCTCGATTTTTAGTACTGATAACTACTATTGTTGAAACTGTTTTTTTTATAAGCAAGAGAAAAATTGTAACTATTGATGTACAATTGTCTTGCTATTGTTATAAATCAACTGAATTATTGCATAGTAGCACGAAATAAGATAATTTGATTGTAATGGTTTTATTTATGGTATGTATTAGTACTTCTATAAATTGTAACAACTACTTGTATATAATTATCTTGATTATTATCAACGATGAACTGAATCATTGCATAATAGAATCAAATGATTATGATATTGGTCATATATTTTGGTTGTAATGATTTCATTTACTACGGATAAAAATGATCATATATTCACTATATTAAATATGGGCAATTTACAGCACAATTTTTAATATTTTTATACTCAATTTCATCTTGTATATGTTAATATGCTTAATGTTAATAGTCTTAACAGTTATTATGAAGGATAATTAATACACAGAAAAGAACAATTCTGTGAAGCTAAATATTTTTTTAAAAATTTAGAAACAACAACATACAAACAACAATGAACGGTGAACAACTACAACAACTAGAACAATGAAATACTTTGTTCAATAATTCTAATTGTTGAATGAATCCCATTTTTCTTACTATATCAATAATAAAATAATAATAACATATTTGAAGTGTTCACGACTATATTTTTAGTCACGCAACAACTAATTTTAACGTGTCTCCCGATTAATTGCAAGAATCTCATCAAATTCTACGGGAAATTCCTCCGAGTGTTATTAACAAAGTACACGAGGAAGAGTCGGATGAAATTTTGTAACAAGTGGGCGCGTATTACGGTCGGACATTATATGCAAGGTATGTAAATCGAATTTCAATCGAAATGTCTAGAGCACACGGCAGACAGGCATGGGGTTGGGAGACGCGCGCTCGGTCAGTCCCTGACGGGTCTCTATGTGCGCGCGCGTCGCGCATATATCGCCCGGGGCAACCAGACTCGTCCGTCCCGTACACCGTGAACGCTAATACGCGTTTGCCCTTTCGCGCTCTACCCCCCTCTGCCCATTATTCGGCCGGTATCGCTTGTGAAATATCGATCATCCCGTGACAAATTCTTCTCGATGACAGTAAACCCGGCCTGTGTGACGTTGCCGAGGCACGTCTATCGATTTGAGTGGCAAAATTTTGCGAATCTAAACGGAGATAAATCATCGGTTATCGTTAATTAGCGGCTCGCGTGCGTGTCTCCGGGAAAAGAGGCGCGTGGGCGGGTTCAGTGGCGCCACGCGAAATTATCGGTCCTATTCCTCGCCGCTTTTTGATAATTATACAGCGCACGGTCACGGGGTTGAAAGCGGACCATAGACTGGATGTGGGGTGAACTGTTTCTCTCTCTCTCTCTCTCTCTCTCTCTCTCTCTCTCTCTCTATCTTCGCCATGCTCGACCTAATGAAAAGGTTACTTGACCCCGGCGCCTTATCCCTCCCAGCCACCATCGGGCCCTTCTTTTATAGGCGCGATAGACGAAAACGGACGGTTTGTAAATTCGCACATTGTGCATACGATTCGAGGATAATTGTCGTTTATAAAGGAGGGATGTTTCGACTGATCACAGGTTGCTCCTAGATCGAGATCTCCGGAATTATTCCACGAGGAAGTGGAATTATTGATCATTTCGAATCGATTGTGTTCCGTAACTGATAATTTAGCATCGATCGATATCGGAATTGACTGCTACTTTTTCTATATTTATTGAAATAGTATATTGTACAAAACAACTAAATATTGATCAAATTTAATAATATTGCATACTTAGCAGTGCGTAAAAATCTACTCCACCACATACGTGCATTACGGCATAATAACAATAAATACTAATATAAATATAATATGAAGTTACTAACAACCTAACATCTTAACACCCCAACATACTAACATAAACATAATATAAATCTACTTTACCACAGTGCAGTAAAGTGATGACGTAATATGTCACTTTGCGAACGCAAAATCAAATTTTCCCTAACGACCTAACATCTTAACATCCTAACACGCTAACATAAACATTATATTATATAAATCTACTTTATCACAGTGCGGTAAAGTGATGACGAGATCACTTTGCCGCCCGGTAACGCAATGTTTCACTTTACATACGTAAAATCAAACTTTCGGTGCAGGTGTCAAAAAAAAAAAATGTATTCTCGATGTCCATGTTAGCCTGGGAACGGCTCACGGGGTAGCTCGACGGGCGCAAATGGCATTCCGGAAAGTAGAGACTGCGCGAGCGCGTGGGTATGCTCTTTCCGAAGTATGCGAATGGCTTTACACGAAATCTCTAATGGAAATTACAGTTTGTGTGTTCCGTGGTGGCTTAAGTGGCGTGAGGGATAAGCCGAAATCGCGAACTGGCTTGTGAACACTGTTGCGAGTGTTCGTGCGCTCTTTTTTACGCTACTCTCTCGGCCGAGTTTCGACTTGTTCCACGTTTTGTGTGTGGGAAGACGAGAGCGTTTCGGGTAATCAACGGTTTCTGGCAGGTAGGCGCCCCTTTTAGCGTGGGTCTTCCCTCTCCCTCCCTCCCTCCTCTCCCCATCTTGCCCCACGCATAACCACAGATTTTCATCGCTGGCTATAGCCCACGTTGTGCGAGAGATACGCACCGGCCTATACTACCGCGAAAAGTCTATTTTTCCGAAATCGTGCGAGCGCTTCGCTCGGCGAATCGATAGCGAATCGAACGATCCTTTTAAAATATTTTCGTAGCGAGGGATCTCCGGGTCTTGAAAGGGGTGAAAAAATATGGGCGTGAAATCGTGATTGCGCCTACGAGCCAATAAACGGGGCTCCCGAAATATCCACGCTAAAGAGAATAAAAGCCCCTCTCGTCGATGGTTCTTTTTCTTCTGGGGGAAAGATTTTCCGAGCGCGCGCCGTCAAGAACGATTGCCGATGGGATGAAGAGCCAACAAAGCCGTGCGCGTCCAATATCGGAACCCTCTCGAGATCAGAGCAATTCAGCATCGCGCGGGCGCACACATACGCGTGTAAAATCGTTACCGAGACGCTTTGTGGTCGGTTACGTACGCACGTCACCTTGAGCAGTGTTTGAACAGAGAACCTCTTCCGCTCATTCCGATCTGACGCATTCTACTTCGTGCGAGCGACGAAGCAAGAATTTCAATTTTTTGGTTTATTTTTTTTAAGTTTGAACAGAACATCCAAAAGTTCATTTTTTGACAAAAATGATAAAATAATATTAAATAATTATTCATTATCAACATCTGATGCTTCATAATCACTCCTGATGGTTTAAAATCGAAAACAGTACTGTCTCAATCTCTCCAAATTGTCTAATCCGAAACAAAGTACATTTGTAGTTTATCAGCTTTTACCAAACTGTCCAGAAAGTAAAAAGGCCAAGAGAAAGCACAATCAACCGGAGTATGTCGAGAGCTGTCTAAACGATGACAATCATCTCCACAAGCCAGAGGCTCTTCTTTGTACAAGTAATTAATGTACGGCATGGAATGAGCCGCTTTCAATAACCGACGTAATTACATATCGATAATTTACGGATAGACGTATTGCCACCGGTCAGCGGTGTACACAGCCGTACAGTCGCGCGCGTGATCAAAAGTTCGCGGGTCCTCTTTACACGGTACACGGGCTCTTGGCCGCTCGACCTTCGACCTCTTTGACCCTCTCCTCCGTTTTGAAGCTAGCGAGTCGAAAAGTACGAAAAAAAATAAAGAAAGAGACGCAAGAGAGCGAGAGAAAGCAAGAGAGCCGAAAGTTTGAGGGGGGCGTACGGTGTGCCACGTCGTAAACATATTTTTTATTAAATAATTAGAGATTAGGGTACGGCTTAATGGCCGGTTAGGCAGACTCGCTTTCTTGTGTGCCCCTCATTCCGCGCATTCCGTCGGCTCTTCTCTTCTCTTGCTCTCCCCCTACGCTCGCGCGTACCTACGTCAGATTCCCACACTTGCACTGTACTCTTACTCCTTACCTTACTGTCAAACTCTTGTTTTCTTCCTTCTGTCATTGACAAAATCGATAGAATTCAGAATGCACTGAGAAAAGTACGAGCTGACTAAATGCATTTTCTTTTAGTTTTGATATTTAATGTAATAACGATGTTATTTATTGTGAATTGTTGTCAATTCTGTGGAGTATTAGCAATGTTTTAATCATTTTATTAATGATTCTTGATCAATGCAAATATTTATAATCGCTGGACAAAATTGATCTCTTTTCACAGTTGTTACAATTTATAAATTTCAAATGTGTCGAAACAGTAATAATAATTTTAAAAAATGAATAAATAATAATACAAATAAATAATACTACTAATATTAAAAGTTATTAATAATAATAACTTTACGAACTAATTTGATTAGTCACGACTTGATAAACTCGTAAACATTCCCGACTCGGTAAAAGTTATCGAAATGTTTGAGATCATTTTTTTCCCTCAGTGTGAATAAATTAATTAATATCTCATACCCCGCTGTCCCCGGTGATTAACAGTTTATCCAAGCGGCGTAATTAACGGCTCTGTTTGGCGAACAAGCATCGCGATAATCAACACAACTTTGATCGTAAATGTGAGGCGAGCGTTACCTCAGCATAATTATCGCGACAAGGCGAGACGAGCAAATCCTCGAAATGGGACCATCCGACTATATCGTCGTAATGGAAACGGCGTATCTATAAACGTACACGACCTAGAACTATTCTTGAAAAATTTTCCATGCTTCGTCTTTCTTTTGGTGGTGAGATGGCGGGAATGAGAGAGAAAGAGAGAGAGAGAGAGAGAGAAACAGCGATGAAAAGAGGCGGTGCCGCATTTATAACGTTTCGCGAAAAACGATACTATCGCCTCTCAGAAATTCGCCCGCGCGCGCGCGCACGTGTGTGTGTGTGTGTGTGTGTGTGTGTAAGAAAGAAAGAGAGCGAGACATAAAAGTCCCGCCGACGGATTTTGAGGAAAAGTCTGTGAAATATTGCCAGAGATGAGAGTGTTCCGTCGTCGTTGACGTCGGTCCGTTTAATGAGAGACCGGCCTTCGCGTATATGAAGAAAAAAAAAACGAGCTTCCCACCCTCCCGTTGACTCCTTTTTTTTACTCTTAATTGCCTCTCGCGCCTATACGTGCCACGACGCTTTGAACCCTTCAGTCACTTTTCGCTCGGCGAAGAGCGCGACCTCAAAAGCGCGCGGCTTTATGCATTTTACAAATTTTTAATATTTCGTAAATGCGAGCCGTATTTACAAGTTCGCGTTTCGAGAACGAACGGGGGTTTTCATTTTACGCTGAATTTATTCGGTAGCTAGGAATGGATTTGAACGTCGACAATGATTTTTTGACGTCCTATTATTTTCTGGTTCAAGGAATTTTGAGATCGAAGAGTCATATAAATTTCAGAATCCCTGAACTTGAAATATATACAGTTTAAAAAAATATATTAATTTTCATATTTTTTGTATTATAAATTGATTGGATGTTCACAGAATTTTCCTGTAATTTCTTTTTTATCACAAATTTGAATTTTCACATATTTTGTTTTAATTACTCATTACTTATTACGATGTACCTAAATTTTGGTCTAGAATTTGAAGATCAAAAAGTGATAAAAATTTCAAAATCCCTGAACTTAAACTGCAGTTCAAAAATAATATATTGATTTTCATATTTTTATATTAAAATTAATTTCTCTACTTGAAAGTTCACAAAATTTTTGGTCTAGGAATTTAAAGATCAAAAAGTAATACAAATTTCAAAACCCTTGAACTTTAAATGCAGTTCAAAGAGAATATATTAATTTTCATATTTTTAATATTATATTTGATTCCTTTTACTCGAAATTTCACGAAAAATTCAGATCTTCATGTTTGTGTTAATTACTACATTTTTAGTTGAAATTTTCTGTAGAATTTCTAACAAAATTTTTAACGAATTCCTAAAAATCTGGTCTCCGGTAATTCTATATCTAAGTAAAAACGGGCCAGTTAATGCTCGACTAATTGAAATCGACTATTGTACAATTGGACATTAGCTGCGAGTGAGCGGCTTTATCTACTCATTCGGCACTATATTGTGTCGATATATTAAAACTCAATATTGTTATCAGCCTATTAAAATTGCTTGCGTTTTGATCACAGCCGGCGGGAATTAACGATTCGCGAACGATATAATCATGAACCGCGCTAACAATGGCGATGCTTGAATTCGTAATATCAGCTTCAAACGAATGTTATATTCTATTTCGTTCGCTCCGCTAAAGTAACGAATGCGTGTAATCGGCAACGATATTTAATCGTTGGAGCGATTGCGTATTATAATATGTTAATCGGCGGTATAATTTCAGTCATTAGCATTATATTTTCTATGCGCCTACTGCAACCCGTGTTAGGTACATCTCGGATGCTCGATTGAAAAAATAGAGGTAAAATAACTCACGAAGACTTTGAGGGCACTCTAACATATGACACACTAACACTAACACCCTACCACCCTAACATATGATATGTTAACGCGATAAACGTGAAACGATTTCGTATTACATCTCGGATGCTCGATTGGGAAAATAGCGAATCGAACGGTCTTCCTCGCAGCGTGGGACGAAAAGGAAGAGAAGAAGGGGAGGATTGAGAGCGAGGATATGGCCGGAATATGGCGATCGCGGTGGCGAAGCGGGAATTTCAATAACCCGCGGGACACAAAGCGCTGGAATGTAGTCACATCTGGTCTGGCTCTCATGAACGCGCTCGGTTTACGTTGGATGTTTCACTGCCCGGACCAAGGGGGTGAAAATCACGATTGCTCGAGGGAGTGTGTACCGCGACAGAGACTATCAATGGCGAGAGTGATGCACGCACGCGCGTATTCACACAACTCGTTTACTCGGAAGAGTTGAAATCGAAAGTGAACAGCGGGCGTTTAACGCTCGAAGAAATTTTCAGAAATCTAATTTCCATGTTTCATTAGCAACTTGAGAAAAACCACTCACGGTCAAACAAAAAGAGTTTAATTTTACAGTTATAAATGTTCCCCCCAGTCCGCTACTTTGAACGAAACTACTTTGTAGAGTTATCATTGTTATTGTTATTTTTACACATTTTCAATATTCTACAAAAATTAAGTAGTATGATTTTTTGTATTATAAATATTTGCATCGATCAAGAATCTCTAATAAAATAATACTACTCCAAAATTGACTTTGTTGTAACAACAAATTTTCAGAATAATTTAATTTTCATGTTTAATGAAACAACAGTTATAAATGTTTGCTAGTCTACTATTCTGTAGAGTTATTATTGTTGTTGATGTTATTGTTGTTGTTGATGTTATTGTTGTTGTTGTTTTTACACATTTTCAATAAGTAGATTCAACCAAAATTTAGTATGATTTTTTTTATTTTAAATATTTACATCGATCAAGAATCTCTAATAAAATAAAACTACTCCAAAATTGACTTTGTTGTAAAAATTTACAATGAATAACATCGTTATCATAATAAATATCACGCCAACTGAAAGACATACCGCTTACTTAGTAAAAACTGACCAGTGGATAAATCTTGAACTACGGAATCTTTAATATTGTAATTAAAGAATGTACTTGTTCAAACCTCTTTTTAACAAAATGGACTGTTTACGATAGAAATTTGATTGAAAATTTATCCATTTACTAGTGCCTATCTATACCGGTCGGTTTACTTTATTCAAACGAGAAAACGAATTGTCTCTGTCTCTCTGGGAGGAATCTCATTTACCTGCAGTTTGACGGCTACTAAATATGCCAATTAGGTATTTCGTTTAACGAGTATACAAAAGAGCTGTAATTACCGATTTCGTTGGTAGTTACACTCGGACGAATATGCTCGCTCGTTAGCGGTCTCTGGTACATAGGAGTTATACGAGCGTGTATACCAGCTCGCCCGGCGGAGCGGTGCGTACCTATATCCGAGTGTATCCGTTTGAACGTTTACCGCAAAACTCAACTCGGACAATCGCCAACGTTGTAATCGTGCTGGCTGATGTTGTCAACGAGGGAGAAACCGTCGAGCAAATGTCCTTCGCGAAAGATTCGGGATAAGCAATTTTCTCTTCGAATTAATAACTACTTTTCCCGGCGTACCTCCGTATAATTCAATACAGCATCTTTATCGTTTTTCGAATACAAACTTTTCCTTCGAGATTAAAACGTAATTAATTCCGAGTTACCGGTCGGGCTTCTTTTTGTCTTATCGCTCGCTCCGAACTTTCAACGGTTACGGGAAATACAATAAGAGAGACGGGCAAATTCCCACTCGACTCGGAAGAATAAAATAAATCATTTAACGGAACGAGCGAATCTCGGTTTCCGCGAGCGCGTAACAATGCGTAACGCTCCTCCTGGTATACATATATATGTATGTATATATATAATTGAAATTCTCGTGGCTCGTCTCTACACGAGAGGCTCGTAAAAGCGGAAGAGACTGCGCGAACCTCCCGCGCTCATCGGTAGCGAATGGGAACGCTCGCGGCACCGACCTTGAACCTGCCAAGATACACATAAGAATATACATAGGGAGAGGAGAAAAAAAATGAGTATAGGAAGAGAGGCGAAAAATTGGCGTGACTCGGAAATCGGAGGAAAAATACGAATAGAGCGATGAGACTCGCAAATTACAAGCCGGTTCTCTTGTATTTTAGAATTTTAGTCCTAATCGCCGTGTTGCGTATACCGGCAATCGTATTATTAGACCAATTTCACGGGCGTTCGTCACGTCGTTTCGCGTGAGAAATTCACTTTCGGCGCGCGCGCATAGATTTTTCGGGGAACGCGGAATTCAACGTGCGAACAAACATTCGGATTTGATTATTGCTCGTGTGAACTCTAGTCAGAATTTCAATTCCGACAAACCCGCAAGTCTCGTCATTCTGCCAATCAGTTCTTAAGGAATCAATACTGAGCAGTTGCTCATATTTCCTTCTTAGAAGGTTATCGAACAATTATAACTTATAAATATTGTGAGGCTTGAGATATTCCTTAGAAAGTTTTATGGGTTCTAATAATGATTTAAGACGTACGAATTGCGCTTTGACGTTTCTCAAATAAGAGAATTTCAAACATTCTTGATAGAGTTTTAACATTAACATTAACATTAACATTAACATTAACTTTAGATTGAAACTGTGGTTTACAATGAACTTTGTAGGGCAAAATGATTCACGTGAACTTTGAGGTTTAATAGTCTTAACACTAACACTAACACTAACATTATTTTGAAATTTCATAGTCATAATGCACGATCAATGAAAAGTAGGTTCGACAGGTTTTAGTTAAAAATTATTTTGAAACTATAGTGTACCATGAACTTTATAGGGTAAAATAACTCACGAGGACTTGGAGGACACCCTAATATCTAACACACTAACACTAAAACTCTACCACCCTAACACTAACACTAACACTATTTTGAAATTTCATAGTCATAATAAAAGATCAATGAGATGTAGGTTCAGCAGGTTTTAGTTAATACAAAAATTCAGAATTTCTTCTCTACGGGAATCGACTATGATATGTTAACGCGATAAACGTGAAACGATTTCGTTTATAGAGTTCTTTCCCTTTTCGAATAGCGCAGGCGCGGCAGTGGGAGAGACGGAGAGACAGAGAAAGAGGGAGAGAGAGAGAGAGAGAGAGAGAGAGAGAGAGAGAGAGAGAGAGAGAAAAAGAGAGAACGTGTATTTTCAACCCCTCAGCGTGATAACACGAGGCGGCTTGCGAATCGCCCATGGGCGTATATATATGCGAGTACACACGCCCGATGCGCCAAACACGATTGGATAGGTGCGAGGGGTCATACGTACGTACGACCGATAGTATGATCACGTGCATCCGCGGATCCCGTTATATAATTGACTCTAGCATATTATACAGCCTCGAAATTAAAAAAAAAAAGGAAGGAATCCCGTTCGAAAACAAACAAATCTCTTGTTATGGGGAAATATCTCATTTCGGTAACGATGAACGCAAAAAGCATCCGGTGTTTTCGAACGAGTGCTCATGTACGCGAGTTTATTTATCCGCAGGTTGGATTTCAAAAAATTTCTAACCAGTCCTCGAATTGAAGATATGACGCAGCGATGTAATAATACGAGCGAGTGGCTCGCGCGCAATCTTGTATTATGTTACACCAGCGCTCCGCGTGAAATTATACTCGCGCGGGGTGGCTGCCGGTGGAAAAAGCGAGAGCCTTGGGTCACGGCTGTAGGTCGTAACCCTAATTTCGGTTGGGACGATACGGCGACCTCCTCCCACCCCCTCCCGTACCTCGTTATACATATGTATAACTGATCGTACTTTTACAAAGGGGCCCCGTATAATAAACTATTACCCGGGCGTCTTGTATCGGATTAAGATTCACTTTGGCCGGCGTTATAGTTTATCTTGTGGCGGTTGCACCTTCCGCAACGGTTAATAATTCAATTCCTTCCGCACCGACGACTACCATACTCTGTTCATGGTAAGATGAAGAGTGAGAGAGAGAGAGAGAGAGAGAGAGAGAGAGAGAGAGAGAGAGAGAGTGGAGTTGGCGGCTGGCTTAGAGGCTCCGGCAGTTCCTCTTCTAAGGTGCATCGATTTTCCCGTACCGAGCCCTCTTAAAGACCCAACCCTCATACCGCAGACTAGATATGTATATGTATATATGCGTGCGATATAGATATACGCGGACAAAGAGACCTAGATAGATGGGAGCCTACCCAACCTCGCCCCCCTTCCCTTTCTCCTACCCCAATCGAGCTGCTACCCCTTTACGTTTCTCTTGCACCCCTTCCTTCTCTCTCTCTCTCTCTCTCTCTCTTTCTTTCACCCCCTTTACGCGAATAGCGCGCAAGGAACGCCGGCGGCCATTTTGTAAGCTCTCTTCCCGGAGGAATCAATGTGACGTCGCCTGAGGGGCGCTTGCGCCGCAGGCTCTCTCTCTATCTCTCTCTCTCTCTCGCTCTCTCTATCCACCCTCACCGAATACTTCATCCTCCGATCAATTTCAAAACCTCAGTCCGCTCCGCGACTTCGCATTTATATGCGTTATTCGACTGCTACCCCCTCGCGCTCCCATGAATATGTTCCCATTGATTTCGTTTCTCTTATTTTTTGAAATAATTTGAAACGCGATTCCACCAGAGATGTAGAACGAAATTGGCTTTTTTTTTAGATCTTTAGTTTTTTTTTTTAAATCGGGAACAAAGCGGCAGGATAATGGTTTTAACGCGAATCAACGCCGAGCCCCGAGGATCTCCGTTCGAGAGGTGCAAAATTACGGTTTTGCGCGGCTAAATATCGTAAAATATAGGTCAGGTGCGTCAAGCTGTGGCTCGCGTTCAAGAACGAGCTCATGGAACGAAAATGGTAATGGAGGATAACATTAGACGCGTCCGGCGTACTTTGAATCTTCTCGGGATATGATGCGTTTACGCAGATGAATGCTGTCAGGTTTCTCTCGTGTTCGAATAAGAAAAAAATATTATTACAGTCAGATTTTTTAATGCGAGAAGTCTTCGAAAATAAAAATTTGAGAATGACAAAACGAACATGTACCTACACGTACATGTACAAGTGCAGATTTGAAAACAAGTATAAATAGCTGTAATGTTACACACAGACAAATTTGGGACGAGGTTAACAATTTTTTATTGCAACAAGTCTCCGAGAATACAAATTTGAAAATGACAAAATGAACATGTACGCACGTACATGTACATGTGCAGAGTTGACAACAGAGGATGAAAATCTTGCTGGAATTGAAAAAATGGTTGTAATATTATACAATAAAACTTACAAGGAGGTTAACAATTTTTTATTGCAAAAATTCTTCGAGAACAAAAATTTTTAAATGACAAAATGAACATGTACACGTACATGTAGGTACTTGTGCAGAGTTGGCAATAGCAGTAATGCAATGAATTGTAATGTTCCACATAGAAAATAAAAATTTGTTGAAGCTACTTGCTTTTTGAGAAATAAATATTTTGTATGACAAAATGAATAATTTATAAAATATTGTTTAGTAGTATCTTCAAACGAATATTAAGTGGAATATACTTGATATAAAATAAATATTAAGTGGCTTCAACAAATTTTCATTTTCAGTGTAAAAACCAGAGCTCGCGCACCTGGTTTGCTATGTTGGTCCATAATAACACGTGGCTACTTTCGGTTCCACACATATAACACAGACTTCGTATTCGTATATTTATAATGAGGATGTATGCGCGCGTCTAATATACGAATGAGGAGGAGGTATAGGAGAAGAGAGGGAGGGGGGGGGGGGAGAGAAGTATGGAGATTCCGATCGGATACGCGATACGCGACGCACACCTCGGATTACGGACGTGGAAGATGATCTTCTTCTTGCCGAATGCCCGGGGCCGTCGTCAGGTACCGCGCGCACTCATCCTCTTCGCGAGAGACAGAGAGAGCGAGAGAGAGAGAGAGAGGAAGAGAGACTACGCCAACATCCCTACCGCCAAGACATACTTCATTTATTATGACTGTGATCATCGATTATGCGCCGACGTTCTACCTCAACCTCACTCCCCCTACCCTCTTTCGTATACTCGGCATTCTTGTTTTTAGCTCTCCCCGTTCGCTCCTTCTTATCCCTTACCAGTTGTATAGTTATTCTCTCTCTCTGTCTCTCTCGCTCTCTTTTAAAGCCACTCTTTTTCTCCGTTGTTGATTTTTTTTTCCTACTCTCGAATCAACCTCGCATCCGCACCTCCCCCGCGGCCATCTTTACTTCAACCTCCCTCGCATCTCCCACTCGTTCGGCTACCATTTTCGTTCGTCTCGCTCTTTCTCTCATTCCCCCCTTTTCTCTCTCTCTCTCTCTCTTTTCTCTGTATCCTCGCGTACACCGCCGCCTTCGATAATATTTTTCTTGCTGTACTTTTTCTCGCGCGCATAATTTACAACAACCGCCTGACTCTCTCGTGCATTATAAAAGCCTCGCTCGGGATTATACGCGAATTATTCGAAACTGTAGTGGCCCTGCTATCGTCCGTTCATCTACTGCCAACCGACAGAGAGATTTTCTTTGAAACTATGCCAGTCGGTTCTCCTCTTTTCTCCGAACTTGTGTACGGGTGGTTCTTGAGTAACTGTGAATTTTATAACAAACAGTTTTTAAATTAACACTTGTTTATTTTTCAGTTTGAAACAATAACGAAATTATAAATTTTCGTTGAAAAAATAAATTGTAAACCAATGTAGTTCTAAACTATTAACTCAAAATGGGGGAAAATATACATATGTGCATGAAATATGTGGTAATAAAATTTGAAATGAGTCAAATTGGCTTAGTCCGAAAATCTAGTGTTAAAAACAATTTTTCTTTATACCTTGGTTGAAAATACGTACTTTTTGTCTTAAAATCGAAACTAAAAATACGTATTTTCGACAGTGTATCAAAAAAATGGTATATGTACACTACTCGGGCAGAAAGTTTGAACAATTTGTAACAATGTAATGAATGCACTGAAAAAAAATATTATTGAACCAATTAAAAATGCATTCATACACTTCCAAGAGGATATTTTGACAGTTCGATGAAATAATCGTTTATTCTGACAAAACCATTGTTAAATCAACCGATACATTCTTCATTCAATCGATTTTTATTCCATTCAACAAAATATTTTCTTGGCAATATATGATTGTATATCTCGTTGGTTCAACGACATTTTTTTCTCAATGTACAAATTCGACTTAAGTGAACCTATAAAATATTAATTTTATATAAATGTGACTGCCTATACTCCAATTCAGTATCTCTTTTGTAAAATACAACAAAAATTATGATGATTTGAACAAGAACATAAAACATAAAAATCAGAGTTAACAGACTCGAAATCGAAAGCAAGATTTAATTCAGTCGTTTCGAAATTGGAACCTAAATGTCCGTCAGACCTGTTGAGATTTCGTTACCCCGACGCCAATCGCGATCGACTTGTCTATATATGTAGGTATATACACGGACACGATTTTCGCGCACTTCTCCCTTATTTATCCGTTTGTATCGGCGCAACGTTACAACGTTATTCCGTGAAGGAGTAATTGAGCAGCGAAGAAACGAACGATAGAGAGAGAGAGAGAGAGAGAGAGAGAGAGAGAGAGAGAAATATCGGTGAACGGCCCGGGGCGGTATTAGAAATTCTAGATCGATCCAATAAATCTCGGCGTTTTTCCTTCTTCGTCCCGAAGGGAGGCGAGAGAAAGAGAAATAGGATTCGGGGATAAAGCGCGCAGACACGGGCGTGTAAATCAAAATTCGATTTGAATCGCGCGCGATTTGGTGAGGATTTTACTTCAATACGGGATGATTTACGTGCGACCGTATCGTAAACTCTCCTGTTACACGTTGCGAATCGCTATGTACCTACCTACGATGCAATTACAACACTGCGCTCTTAATTAATCTCTCTTATCTCGTTTTGATCAGATTTTAATAAATAAGATTCGAGGTTTAATTTTTTCCTAATAATTGGTACTTAATATTGGTTTGAAAATATAGAAATAAATACTTAATTTGTTCGATAAAATGAATTTAGTTTAGAATAAAACTTGTATATCTAATTCAAACAAAAATTTACTCGATATTTATTTGAACGAATGCAACTAAATATTAAGTACACAGAAAAAAAGGATTGCTTGAATCAAGAAAATTATGCGGAAGAAATATACTTTCCAATATCAAGTCTTTTTTTCTTTCTTGAATGAAGAAATAAATTTTAAAAACAATACTTGTGAATTTCTTGATCCAAGAACGTGTGTCCTTGAATAAGTCGATATATTCTTCATTCAAGAAACTATTACTTATTATTATTATTTTTAAACTATTTTTTTTATTTGAGAAATAATTATCTTAGGATAAAACAAGATAGATTTGGTTCAAGTATGGTAATACTTGATTCAAAAAAAAAAAATCTTGATTCAAGAGAAAAAATTCTCAATTCAAGAATTTAATTTTCTACTAATATGGAGAAATTATTTTCTTGACGACGGAATTTTTTTTTCTTCCGCATAACTCTCTTGAATCAAGTATATATTTCTTGATTCAAGTGATCCTTTTTTTCTGTGTACATTCAACTAATTTTTGTTGTCAGTGCGAGTATTCAAACATCCGGGAAATGAGCAAGAAATCGAAATTCATGTGTGACATCGTTACACATTATTTTCAGTACACAAAAGTACTGTTTCTAACAATAAAACCGAATTGAATAGTATCGGAGTAATGCAAAGTAGAACACTCGATCGAGGGGAAACTTTTTTTACAAAATTGCAATTACATTGAGAACAAAATTAGTAAATCCTACTAATTTTCTACTATTTTTATTAGTAAGAAAACGGACCAGCTATTGGAATATAGTAATATTGTCATAGTTTTAGGAACTAATCAAAATAATTGAATGTATGTACTAAGACTACTAAGAATAATTGCTAACAAAATGGTAATTGTTACTATTATTTTGATGGCTACTTCTGATAGTAAGTATAACCGAGAGAACTTGGATTACACTAACTTAAAAATTGATCGATGTCACTAATTTACCGTCTACTCTTTGACATAGTTGAACCGAGCTGTCAGATATTTCTCAGTGTAACGAGAAACGTACTTTGCCAGGGTTTTAGGTGATTTCGTTAATCGAATTCCGATAAGCTGGTACGCGAAAACATGCTGATTAGATTTTCATCGGACGGCGGAAGAGTTGCCTAACGAAATACAACTCGAACGTCGCCGTTGTCATATCGAACGATAAACTCCGCTCGATCTATCCAGCCTCGCGATAACGATCGTTGCCGAGAGAACCAGCCTGTGAGAAAAGAGCGTACGCGTGTGTGTATGTGTGTGTGTGTGTGTGTGTGTGTGTGTGTGTGTACGTACGCGCGCACGCCCGTGATCAACCGAGGGGGAGGGAAAAATAGGGAGAGAAGACAACGCCGCGAGCGCCGCTGGCAAAACCACGCGCTCTCCCATCTCTCATATACACACACACACACACACACACACATGCTCACGCACGCGACTCACCAGACTGCGCTTTTCCATCGAGGCACTGCAAATTTGCAAAAAAAGAGTTGAACGAGATCTTCAACCTTAAAAAAACCCGCGAGAAATATTTTTGGCTGTTCGAGACTCGATTTTTGATAAATACGTCCCTGAAAAAAGTTAAGGAGACACTAATCATGATATCATACGGTGTAATGATTAAAAATAATTGAAAGGAATCGAGAAAGTGATTACTTTGAAAAGGATAATTCGAGTTTTGAAATGATCACTTTATTATTACTGTCCCTTTAATTTTTTGAAGAATGTTTTTTCATTATTTTGTTAAGTTGATTACAACGTACAAAACGAATACATTTAACATATTCTTTCTACTCTAAATACAATTTTTCAGTAATTTTATATAAATAAAAAGATGAAAAGAGATCTGTTAACAATTTATACTAATTGTACTCGATTACCGTTTTTAATTTTCATTTTTACATTTGTACACTGAAAAGGAAATTTTGTTGAACCAATCAAATCTGCAGTTTTATAATGCCAAAATTTATTGTTAGATAGAGTGGAAAATATTTTAAGTGAAAAATTTATTAGCAGATTTAACAAATATTTTGTTGACTTGAACAATTAGTTTATTGAATTAGTAAAATGTCATATTGACAGTATAGGAATGCATATTTAATTGGTTCAACAAAATTTTATTCTCAGTCTTTGTATTATTGTATTGAAAATTAAAGTAGAAATTATACAATTTGAGAGATTAGAAGTGAAATAATAACTTTTTCACCGATGCTCGTTGACGATTCGCGAAACGAGCCACGGGGCTCGTGTCATACGCGGCTCGATTGTAATTTCACGCGTGCGAGCGCGTTAGACTCGCCCTTCGCGATCTTCCGCCGATGATTTACGAGACGGATACCGAACTGGAGAAGGAAGAAGCGTGAACTCCGATATAAGTATACGTACGTATATATGTATACACGTGTGTACTTTCATTTTTATGTACCCACGTGCAAACATAAACTCGTTAAACGAGACCTTTCGTTCATTTCGTTTCTTTGAAAATCGATAATTACGATGTACATATTTTACGTTGAAAAAAGTAGGAGCCAACTAAGTGGCATTTTCTTTTAGTTGGCGAGATATTTATTGTAATAACGATGTTACTAACAATTTGCAACAAAGTTAATTTTCGAGAATCAGGAATTGTTTGAATCATTTTATTGAAGATTCTTGTTCAATGCAATGCACAAAGTTTATTATTACATATTGTTGTTTTGATCTCATCTTTCAATTCAATCATACTAAATTTTTACTAGAATCAACAAAATACAATAATATACAACAATAAAATGATAACTTCAGTTTTAATTCTCATAACTTCACAGCAAAAGTTATCGAAATATTTGAAATCACCATTTCTTTCTCTCTGCTCTACAAACGGTACAAAAAAATTATGCTCGTAACAGCGGAGCAAAATTACTCTCCGCCATCTGTGCCATTTTCGTTCTATTGGACAAAAAAAGTAGCAAAGAGAACCCGACGTGTCAATCGAAACGTCTAGCGGGGGAGGAGTTTCTCTCTTACCTCGCTCTTCGGCATCGAGGACGAGTAAAACGGAGGCGTGAAAAACTAGCGAGGAACAGACGCCTGATACAGAGGAAAAAAGATGGAAAATTCACCCCGCTCTCTGGATCTCAAAGGGCGTGGAGGGATGAGCTAGCGGGAGAAAGAAAAAAAAAGATAGACCGGGGGGGGGGTGAGAGCGAGAGAGAAGATATCCCCCTCCACTCGAGCCAGAAGGGGTTTCTAGCTTCCGGTGATTGGTGTAAGTTAGCCCTCTGGGCAGAACTCTCGCGAGCTTCGGGGGGTAGAAAGCTTCGTACACAGTTAGCGCATGCGCCCACGCGACCCCGAAACGAGAAACGGGGGTTACATATACCTATATACGTTATATATATGTATACGCTGGATGGTATATATCTCGGTTCTCCCCTTTGCGCTTTAGGGTTAGCCGCGGTCCTCCCTGCGGCCAGCGCAGCACCGGGATGACACGCCCCGGGCTACGCCAGATCAATAAGATCCCTTATATCTACCTCTTTGGTTACGCCCTGAGATATAACCGTCGCTGTTTACGTGTGTATACGCCTGTATGTACTATATGTACCTAAAGAGGGAGGGGACGAGAGAGAGAGAGAGAGAGAGAGAGAGAGAGAGAGAGAGAGCCCTTCGAAACTCGTCGCACGTCTATCCGCACGTGTACACGATTAACTCGGTTCCGTTATTGCTACGTCGCCTCCGAAATCGAATTTAGCGAAATGTCGAATCTCCTATACATATACGTGTATTTCCTGATGAGTCCTGGAAGATCTAGATTGTCGAAAATTCGATCCCGTCGAATGAATTCTTTGAATTTTTTGAATCCAGTCGAATAAAGAATTTTTGCAACATTTTCGAATGTGTCTTTATTGTGTGTACCGTTTGTGCCTGCTGTACTGGTCACTTTGATATTTGTATTTACATATTGAGTATCTGGATCTTACTGTAGTAGAATTTAATTTATTTCATATATGTACATCAGTGTTCTCTTCTTTATTAATAGTAACTGTAATGAATACTGATGTAAATTTACATCAGTAAATTTTGTTTGTTAGTTGTTTTGTTTTTCCCTTATTCTATGTTTAATTATGTTTAATTTACCTGTTTCAATTTATTGTATTTAAAAAGGAAAAATCATGCATTCAAGAGTTAAATATATTGATATCCTTGTAAATATTCCACCGTACTCGTTAAGAATAAGGTTTCAATATTTATTGATAAAACATCAAGACTTTTAGTGTATCTGAGCAATTTATTATTATTGTTAGTAAAAATCTTAAAAAAGTATATCATTGATACTTATTTATTGAAAATCATGTGTAAAAATCATAATAGTTCTGAAATGTTCAACTTATATATCATTCTGATGACTGAATAATTTATACAAATAATGCGATGACCACTACTGGTACAGCAGGCATTATAAAACAATTCACCTTTTTTTTTACAAAAATAAATTTCCCTTGTCTTAATTCAAATACATGTCAGATTTGATTAATTGATTTTCTCTCATTAAGTGTAAAGTATTTTTTCACATCTGCACCGAAAGTTTGTCATTTCGTGCAAATATAGCGAGCACAAAATGCCCAGTGACAAGAAACTCCTCACTTTGCGCGCTCGTAACAATTTTTCGAACCAAAAGAAAAATTGTAAAATAGAATTAACAGAGCGGAGAATAAAATTTCAGCTCGTTGCGATGATCGAGAGTCTCGTTAAAATCGGCAAGCAGCCGTCCGAGTTGGTCTTTCGTCGATCTGAAATTTTCTCTCGTATATGAGCTCGCGTGTGCGCCCTGGGCTGTCACGATTCGGTCTCCTCCTCCGATTCCACGGCGTCCAACCCGCGCGGCTTGCCGCTCCGCAGAACGATTTCGAGAATTCCACGTAAGACAATTTCCAGCCTACGGAATTCCACGGTGCAGCACGGTCGCGTGAATATATACGCACAAGACGTATCTCGTGACCGTCGCGCTCTTTTTCGCACTCGTCGTGCACGCACACGCGAACACCAACCACATAGCTTAGATTAGACGTCTCGATGGCGAATTACAGATCCTCTTCCTATGTATGCTTCGCAACGCGTCACTCCTGAACACTGAAATTTGCCAGTGGATTGGATGACCCACGGGTTTCGATCTCTGGAATCCGCGGAATCTGTCATCTCGAAGATTATTTCGAAAAAATTATCACTCGTCGTTTGACAAACGTATGTCAATACTTTTTAGATATTCGTAAAGTATTGTATTCGTACTTTTTTTTTGTATAGATAGAGGCTCGTTTTGTAAAGAGGATAAAAATTTATTTCTATAACAGTTTATTTGAAATATACTAGGGGAGACCGAGGGGTTTTGAAACAGAGGTGAGTTGAAACAATATTAATTTCGCGGGACT
>NCVS01001336.1:0-23197 GCA_003055095.1 Goniozus legneri
AAAAATATTCTGTATTCTGGGTAGAAAAATACTTTTTTTTCAGTGTAGGAATATAAAACGAATATTATCAAATAAATGTCAAAAAAATCGAGTTATCATTGTTGCACGTGTCAAACGAATTCGTCAACTTAAAATTTGTGTTGTTGTTTCTACACGTTTCCAGTTTCTAGATTCCAACAAAAATCTACGACTGTTTTTATTACGAATATTTGCATTGATTAAGAATCCTTAATAGAATGAATAAAACAGGCATTTCTGCTTCTCCAAAACTGACTTTGTTGCAACAGCAATGCAATACCATTTGCGATGAATAACATTGTTGTTATTATAACGAATAATCAAAGAATTAAAGACTAAATCAGGTTTTACTTCCCGACTCGAGACAGGAAGAGAGAAATAAAAGAGAACCCGAGAAATCCAAGAAATCAAGAGTCTCGCCGATGGTAGCCGATCTCGTAATTAACTTTTCTTGCAGTCGAACTTTGAGACAGCCGAGTTCGCGGATGGAAGAACCCAGAGCGAGCTTATGGAAGGCGAAACGAAGAACGAGAGAGAAATGATTCTACGGGAGGAATGCGTTTTCCGGCCGACACGAGCGTGGAAAATCGTAAACTCGGCTCTCCCGGTGCCGGACTACGGTTGTTTTACTTGTCGACACCGTGTCACGAATGAGATGAGGCTAGGCGAGGAGAGGCCGAGTGCGCTTGCACGAAAGAGGAGCGAATTGCGAGCGGAGAGTGGTTCGCGGGTACGTGGAAGGCGTCGATATATCCTTTTCCTGCTCAGGGGTGGGCCCGCGCCGAAGGGAGAGGGTTAAGCGTCGAGAGCACAGCCGAGATAGATCATTTCGCCGACACGCCGGAGTCTTATCCGTGCGCACGCTGCCAAGATAATTTAGCCGACACGGTCCGAGGTATCTGGGACGACCGTAACTCGGCTTCATTCCGCGCTCTCGCCGCGCTCGCGCCGTGTACCCACTTTCATCCTCGTCTTATTCCACGATATTCACCGGCCGTACTCTCCGGCGAGCGAGCTTCGGCAATTATTTTCACGTACACCGTCCGTCTACGTGTATATATATATATATATATATATACTATACTACACTATATACTATATGTATATGTATATCTGTGTACACGCATCGAGAGTACTTGTAATACTGGGTGGTCAGAAAGGTTCGGAACGATTAAACTCTCGAGAGAAAAAATTCAAGGGGGAACGGTTGCCCAGAGGTTGAAATCATGAATGAAGTTAATTGTACGGACGAGTTGCTGAATAAATGATCCTTGAAGATTCGTTTGTGCGCGAGTCGCGGACTCGGATTTAAAAATAAAGCGTTTCCTTCGAGAATCGCGTCCCACGTAGGTCACGTATTATAGGAAACTCGGGGGAGTTTGTACCGAATAAAGTTTAAGCGATATAATGATTCGTTCCTAAGGTCAGATGAGGTTCAAAAATGGCCCACATCCTGTTTTGATTATTTTATGTATTACAGTTGTTCCTTCTTCTTTTTCATAATTAAAGTACAATAACTGAAATGGAGAATTCTATCACGCTTTTTCATTTCAAGTGTGAATGTCAAATTAAAAATTCATAGGCCAATTCGGCAGATAACTTTTTGGATACCCAGTATGTGCGAGTGAAGATCTGGCGTTTATAATAAACCTGTATACATGAATACCACCCAGACGCCGAGAGGCTCAAGCGCGAGGAGGTAACACGAACGAGGTGGAGCTCTGTTCCGAGTCTCATTGCTTCGTCTCACGTGATATTTGCATCGTCGACAGCCGTCGGCATGAAAGAAAGCGCCGACTTATTTTGGGGCGAATCGATTGATCGCAGGGAACAGGCAACACTTGGAAAATTCTCATTCATTCTCGTCTTCTCGTGCTACTAAATTATAAATTTCAAATTCAACTTCCTGAGATACTTTTTCAATTTTCCAGAGAAATAAATATTATTCTAGAACGTGTCTATTTCTCAGAAAATAGATTTAAGTAACCGTAACAAACGGTAGTGTACTCGTCGAGAGGTCGATCGATTCAGGAAGAGGGTTGTTTCGACTAACGACGGGAAGTTGCATCTCGTTGGCCAAAAATGAGCGATAGATAGAACCAGGAAGAGGGAAGAAAAAATTGTTACGGTCAAGAGAATTATAATAGGCTGCGCGGGACGTGAGTCGAAAAAACGCCACGTAAGACATTATTCTTACGTCTCCAGTATGGTGGAACTCCCGTCACGCCTAGCACGCCGTCCAATTTCGTTCCAATTATCCGGCCAAAGTCCCCGACGATGGCCCTGGAGTACGCCATAGGGAGACACGCGTTTCTAACATCCCACCTAGAGAACGTGACACAAGAATACGGTATTCTAATTGTGAAAACTCACGTCCCACTTTCTTACGCAATTACCGATCAAAACCGAATACCTCTAAATCGGTATAAATTATACAAATTGGACGAGTGTAACGATATTTTTGTCGCGTTGATTCTATCTTATCTCGGTTATGAACTTAATCGCACAGCCCTGAATGATATCTAGTACTTTTTCTCTTCGTGACCTTTTCGCGTATTCTCGATCGTTTTTTGTATCGAGATCGATCAATGGTGCGAAACTGCGTCGACTGTCCGTTTTCGGAGCTATCTTTTAATAAAATTTGTAAATTCGGTAATAAAAGAATTCGTTCGGAGATGAACCGTGTGCTATATTTTTATCATTTCCATCGGTGACTTATCTATAGATCGGTACAGTCTCACCAGCATCCCGAAGTGTGCCTCGAGGCGTAACACGAGATCCGTTCCTCATCGACTTTCTTCCTCGACAATCTTATTATCCGAACCGAATTCATGCCACAAAACGTATCGAATGTCGCCTCATTAGCGATACTGTCAAACCGCTAACAGTGATTCTGCGCGATCCTTCGGTTTAGCTGTCGCAACGTGAAAATTGAACGATGTCGTATTATAGATTTCGCAATTGCAAACGTCAACAATATTGTAATAGACCGTAATTATTCGTCTCGCAAAGTCATCCGAAATGGTCATTTCCATTCATAATTAAAACGATTTTTGATGATTTTCCGTTCGAGTAGCGATCAAAATGCTTCTCTGGCTTGTCACATTTTAATTAAAAAAGTATTCTCATGTGGCATTCATTTCGAACAATGGAATGTAATTATTGCAGCAGGGATAAACTCGATATTAATTATCGGCAGCGAATGGACATTATCGATACGTACGCTCGTCGAAAAGTACACCGGTGATTTTCTCTACAGAGAACAAGAGTGAGAAATAGAAGAAGAGAGTCAATGAAGAACAGAAAAATGCGTTATACTATGTATACCGAAAAATAAAAAAACATCGGGCACGGGGCTCCTAATTACCACTGGAACGCGCGCACGAGCCAACGTACGTATACATTGTGCCTGCGTGCCGGTGCTATTGGATGACGAAAATGAAAAACAAAAAAGGGAAGGAAAACGAAAATAAAAAGAATAGCAGGGCTCACAAATACGAACGTATACTGATGAACGTACATATCGCAGCGGGGGTGGCGTAGCTAGTTTGTGTGCCCTGTGATATTCATGTTTCCAGATTATTTATGACTCGCGGAGCGACCGGCCGCATGCGTTATATGCACCGCCGGCACAGCGAAAACGCAACTCGTGCGGATAACGCGTACATTATATAGAAATAGGCAGCGAAGGTCGTTTCGACAGAAAAAGAAGGGTAAGAGTTTACGAAAGAGAAATCGATAAAAACTGTACCTCGGAAACTACAAATTACGAAATTTCAGTCGAGGAGTTCAACCCCTCTAACGATTAGAACACATTTTCTTTTGATCTACGATTCCCGTACTAAACGTTGGATTTTTCCCTTTGATTTGAACATTCTGGACTACGTAAAGTTGGCAAAATGTTCACAGTACGCTAATCTCTCGACTAGGTAATTGAGCTGAGAAGTAATATATCTTAATTATTTTGTAAAAATACCTTTTCCTTCGATCTACGACTTCCGTACTGCACATTAGATTGTCCCTTTCGATCTGAACCTCCTAATCTACATTTTTATGCAATGAAACCAAAAATAAAATGATCGCAGTAGACTAATTCCTCGGCCGGGTAATTGGGTCGAGAGATTATATTTTCAAATAATTTTCTAATTATTTCTTCATTGGCGCGACAACAGCTTTTCGAGCGGCGAGCGGTGCGAAACAGGACGACGAGCCCGTGGCAGGTGCGATTATTGGCCGCGAGTGTCCGGGGGTGTAAGTATACGCTCGCGTGAGACGGCTTTCGCGCGACACATAATGCGCGCGGTAGATAGAACCAGCGCGGCGAGTCGTATATGCAAGCGCGGGAGGGGTGTGGCATCAGCACGCTCTTCGGGCATAATTCATCCGTGCTAAAATAAGATGAAAAAAGGAGAGAACATTCGAGTCCACATATGTAGATATACGGGGTGTTTTATTTTCATCGGCTTGCTCAAATATGTATTACATTTCTCACTCTCCTCTTTTTCAGTGCGAAAAAATTATTCGCGTTGATTTCATTTACTACGTTAACCAAGTCGGATGTAAAATTCTACCTCGAGTCCTGTCATATTACCTGAATTATTTCGGATGCGAAGGAAAGAATTTCAGAGTCGATCTTACAAGAGACACCCTGTATATACATTTCGCGGAGAGACATACACGTGTATACGAATGTACGCTTTATCGTCCGATTCCGATAAGCTGAGCGCTCGGGGTGGAAAAAAAGGAGAACGAGCCTGGCACGCGAACACCTTGTACGCGCGGGCGTGAACCGCAATCGATATTTAATGAACGTTACGGGCGGGGTAAGAAAAAGCGAAGGTAAAAGCGAAGCAAAAAGCCCGATGGATAAGGAAACTCCCATCGACGAACGGCTCAAACAAATTAAGGGCGTACTAGTCATTTCAAACCGATATAATTTAGCTAAGAATTATTGAAACGAATCAAGCGGATGATCTTTTTCCAGAGGAAGATTCAAATTTTAAGATGATCACTCGATCGATTAATTTGATTATCTTTAACCGAGATACAGCCGTTCAAGAATTACAACTATTCCTATCGAAGCACGAATCCCCGAGGCAGCCGCGATAATCCAAAATATATTTCGTTCGCTGATCTATTAATCAGGCGGCGAACTGGCGATGTTATTAGCCATCCAGCGCGCGGATTCGCGTGACACCCGGGATAGGTTTAATTAGCGAATTCAGCTCGCGCTCGTGACGCGTACGAAACGAATGCGATATCTCTAGTCGGTGTGTGTCCCGGTGTTTTGCGCGCAATTTGTATGAATAGCGGTATGTATTATTAGCCCCACGGATTTGCGCGAGTGGATGTGCGCGTAATACAGCTCGCCACCATCGGCACCACCCCCATTTCCCCCTACCCCCCTCTCGCACTCGAGTTATTACTTTATTTACGAGGGCCGAGCCATAGAAGCGCGTTACGCGTGTACCGAAAATCAATGCGGTTCCGCGAGCGCACGGGCCACGGTTTACGCCCACGAGCCTCGTAAAATCCGCCCGTGCACGCGTCACTCGTTTTAACGACGTTGTTCGCATAATCAGAGGTCATTTTTTTTTTACTTCTTTAGGCATTGTGTTCACTGGGGACACAAGTGACGATTCCGATCGGATTTCAAACGATAGATTGTCGTGTATACTGGAAATAAAATACGCTCGAATGTACATATATTAACTGATTCAACGAACGTTCGTTTTAGTCGAATGATTATTTCACCGAGTTGTGAGAATATCGTTGTGGTTGTACTTCTTAAAAAAATGAAGGGAGCGGTTATCACTTTCAGACAGCTGTGTCTCAGCTAAAAATGATTAAATTCAACTTTTAAGACTTGAATTTTCTTTTTCAAGATGGTTACTTGTTCGATTCGAATCGATAATTCTTATTCGAAATACAGTCATTTACACAATTGTCACTCAGCCATGAATTGAATATATTTCATTTCCATACTTAAAAAAAAAAAACAATATCTTTCAATCGACTGGCCTTATGAAAGTATTTTGGTGAATAGAAATGACGCTGTGGCGTTCAGCGTCCCTCGTACGAATTCAGCAACGTTCGTATTCGTAAACTCGAGAGGAGGAAAAGGATCTACGAAAAAGAGAAAGAGGAAAAGCGGGAGACGAGGAAACGTAGAGACCGCTCGCGTACGCGAGAGAGCTCAGAGATTGCTGCAATTTTGCACGGAGATATATACCCCACGGAGAGTCATAATATTATAACGTTCCAATAAAACGGCGTGGAACGCGGAAATTAGCTTTTTATGTCTACCCACTTACTTACACGAAGGCAAACGTGCGAGCAGCACAGGCCCGATTTGAATATCAACGATATCCTGTCGAGACACTGTTGCAACATCGCGAGAGATCCTCCTTTTTCGCGATTCGCGCTTGCTATTCTTATTTCTCTTTTTTTTCCCCCGTCCACAGTGTTCCGTATTCCCTTCTTTTTCGTGCACTCGCTTATCTCCAGCTCCCCATTCACGCGTCTCGAATAAATCCTCGACGACGATGCTCATTCGCAATTAAAACTTTATCCTGACTCGACTTTTTGCTCTACCCTCTTCCTCAATGCGACAAAAGAGCAAAAGTTGAAATATATAATACACGATGTGGAGAGAAGACGATACTAAAAACTCTGAGGTTTAATTTCACTCGCGAACGCTCGATGATTGAGTATTAAGCAGATCCCGTGTACGGTAATTCTAAAGCGATGGTTTTTTTAATACTATTTTTTAGATAATATGGTCTACACTCCTCAAAAAAATTAAAAGGAAAATGATCAAATTCAATCGATAGGGTGATCATATTAAAGCTAGACCTTTCTCTTGAAAATGATCACATGCTTTATTCAATTTGATAATTTATAGTCGAGGATTCGAAGTTCGAAAATAACGAGTGTCTTTTCAATTTCATACACTTTTTCATAAAAAATCGTATAATATGATTATAGGTCCTACCGAAACAGTCCCGAGAATTACCGTAACAGTTTGGAAATTCGACGAAACGAACGCAAAAGCCAGTTAAGCTCGATGCAAACTGGCTCGCGATACGGTCCGTGAAACGTAACATAAGTTTCAATTAGATCGTGGGTAATATTTTGCGGCGAGATTCACGAGCCGAGTCGAAACGAGGTGACCGCGCGTCGTTTTCACGTGCCTAACGTTGTCCCTCCTTCTCTCCTTTTTCGCGGGACGTCAGCGCTGAACAATGGCTCGCCCTCGCGGAACGCGTATAATGGCAGCTTCGAGCTACTTTCCTGACGAAAGGAAACGCGCTGCGCGCCATCAAGGGGAAGATAATAATCCCGTCTTTTGTGGAACGCACCGATTCCGGAGAAGAGGTGGGACGGGAAGAGGGAGAGGATATTTCAGCTCCTCGGAAGTAGCCAGCCTCTAGAGTTAAGACCTCGTGGGTATCAAGTTTCCCCGATTGTATCGTCAAAACGACCCCCTTCCCTCTCACCGCTCGTCGCAAGATTCATCTATACCCCTCGAGCATTGCCTAGTTTTGAAGAATCCTAATCCAGAGAGACATCTACGAAGCTATCGTCACCTATCTTCTTTAATGACTAAATATTTAGTTTTCAATCTTCCCTCGCGAAAGAAACGTACGAAACTCGGATATTGTTTCTTCACATATTTGCCGCTGTTTCCTCGTTAATTCATTCCTTATCTCTGTTCTGGTTTATTTTTTCTTCCCTCTGGATGAGCCTGGCTCTTTTCCAGCTCTCGACATTACCGAGATGGAGATGAAACGAGGATTCCTTTTCTTCCTTCTCTCGCTTTTTTTCAAGAACAATGTTAGACCGGAGAGGCTTTAGGTCGGAAGTTATGACTCTTCTCGATTTGCCCTTTGCGAATGGTCCATTCCGCCGGCCCTTTATTTACCGAATAGAATTTCATCGGGGCGAGAGAGAAAGCGAAGGAAAACTAGAAAACCAGAATTGAATTGAAACGATGCTTGATACGCGCTATACAAAAATCATCGCGAAAAGTGCGACCTTCGCGCGCGAAAAAGGGGCAAATTTTCAATTTCCCTTGACGCGCGCGTGCGCGATTTCGTTTTCGATTCGCGAAAATGTGTCATGGTGCTAGCGTGTCTAGGTGATCGCCGCGGGCGAACTCGTGCGAGCTCCCGCAGCGTTTAATAAAGGGAAAGCAAACGGCGATACCGCAAAACGCTTACATACGTAGGTAATGTGCCTACACGCAGCCATGTGTACGGATAAATGTATTCGCGCGAATTCACGGTTGTGCTGGTTTGGTTTTATCCGAGCGAAATTTTTTGAAAATTTATTAGAACGCTCGGAAAACGTCATTGAGCCTTGCTTCTACTTTCCCAGCATCGTTCTTCCTTCCTTTTACCGGTGCTCTTCGTCTTTTCCTTTCTTTGTATGAGAACTAACGCGCTCATGAAAAAGTCGAAGAAGCAAACGAATTCGACTAAGCAGACATAAATATTCAACACCCCACTCGGTACATGCGAGAATTCGTATTTTAAAGAAGACCTTTCTGTACTTTCACTCTGGCACTTAATACGTATAAATCCTTCGGTTCGTTCGGGGAAGATTGGCGTAGGATTAATACAATGTGGTATTTCTTCGGATAGACAGATATCGCGTATTTATTAGACCGTATATTGTGTATTTGTGTTTGCGAATGTCAGTTGTCGTTTCCATCTCGTGCTCACCGAGGGGACGATTAAAACGGGCAACAATATTACTCTGAAAATTTGAGTAGGAGATCCTCGTTCAGCAGCCTAGGGCCGGGTCAGCTAATTGACCTATTTTCGGAGTAATAGATCATCGGACCGCTCGGGATATCCATTACACCGCGAAACGTGGGAAGAACCTACGAAGCGCTTGGCAAACTGCGCTAACGTTCGCAATTACCCTTCTTTTTTCGGTAATTCCACTTCCACGTTCGTCGATGTGCCATTTAATCCTGTTGCAGTCGTTACTTCCACGCGATCCACTGAAGATAAAAAGCTCAAGGTCGTTGGTCGCAATTCATCTAAATTTCGCGCGAAAGTCTCTTTGTACTTATTTTAAATGAAAATTATTGTTTAAATAATCGGTACAATAGAGTAATGAATTATGTTCCAGCTGAGTATATATGTATTTTTCAAAAATTTATTTCCGCTATCGCGAGGTGAGTACAAGATCTCATCGGGGTCAGCTGCACAATGAATTTTCCATGCGGTCTACTATGCGAGTATAACACTTGACGGCTGCCGTAATGAAGCCCGTTCCGGAAGAATATGGTTATACATATATAGCTAAGGGGAACAGCTATAATGGCGAACAACATCAGGATAAAAAAAAACAAATGAGCAAGAAGAGAATTTCAATGAACGATTTTGTGCTCTCGCACGTGTTACGACATCATTCGCGATATTATTTCCGTGAGATCGGCACATTACATCGACGAATTTACTCGATATTCCAGATTTCCGATTACGAGCGTCAAAGTTGCCATAATCACGTAACTTATTTATCGTTATAAGTGAAGCTTTTTACATACCCGAAGTGGTATAGGTAACCGTCGAACACGATATTTAATAATGTTCAAAATCACCGTAGTTTATGTAACGACCTATATGAAATTCTACATGATTATCTGGCGCGCAAAGAATTATGCAAATCTAGTCAATTTGGGAGTTAATTGGTCAGTTTTATCATGACATGAAATACAAAATTGTTCCAGCGATTTCGAAATCAATGACAAACTTTTATAGCTTCACGGTGCAACGGTGTTCGACAGTCTATGTGATTTCATAATTTATTGCTAACGTTAGTCGATCTAATGAGTAATTAGCATGTAGATGCTTAGTAATTCCGTGTCCATTTCATAGGTATTATATAACCGATTCACTGATTTAACTCGATTATAAATTCCCAAATGATTTTATGAAATGTGTAATAAATTATTATTTTTATGATAATTGAATCTCAGAAAAAAAGGATATATTTATTCAATGAAAATAATTTGTCCGAGTTAATTTTTTAAATTGCAATATTATATCATATCTCTCGATTAATATCGCTCTAATTAAAATGATCAATCAATGCGTTATATCGCATTTCAAAATCATTGTTTGCGATAAGAGAATTTATATCGTAAAAAGTAATTTATTTATTTTACAATAAGCTCATATAATAAGAATGTGAAAAATATAATACTTCCACAGTGTTTCCAGGAGGCGATCGTACAAATGTTTTTTTCTTGCTTTGACATATCTGAGTTTATATTTTACGACGATATCGCTGATATACGGGAAAAATTCTCACGCAATGTAGCCATTTGTTGATTTTGCTCGACTGACGGTTAAAAGAATCTCGAACGGCATAAAAATATTATGACGCGTGGATTACGAAAAATTCGCGTTGATTAGGCCAGCGTCTGTGGGATGGACATTAATTTCAGTCTGGTTTCGGATTAAGTAGCGAAGAAACGCAAAGAACGAAAGAAGAGAATGCGAAACAAGGAGAATAACAAGGGAAAGGGGAAAACACTGCGAACTCGCAGACGCATTTAAGCAAAGCTGAAATTTGTTTTTACAAAGTTATCGCAATAAGGAATATCATTCTCGCGTTTCAAAACTCGCATCGTCTGTAAATTAGCGTTAAGAATGTCAAATGAGGTATTCTTTTTTGACTTTTTGCGATTGTGGAAATTTTCGCTAATAAGTACGAAAGATGAGGTAGCGTGCTCTGATGGTGTTAATCAGGCGCGAGAGAGCCGTTGCGTACGTGGGTGTGCGCGTATTCTCGCGTTTAAAAAAAATGAAAAAAATTATCGAGGACGTGTAAGAGCGTAAACATGCAACTCGGCCCTTTTATGAATGTCTCGTCACGAAATTTTTTCGAATACGTACGAGAATTTTGATTATTTTTATGTGACACAAGGTGCAATTTCTCACCTGCAACATTGCGTGTTCCCTCGAATGAACCTCTTAATTCGAAATAATCAAACTTGAGAAATTTTAATCGGGCCCAGCGTATTAATCAGTCTTATCTCCCCGAAATACATCGTTTACACGGAGGTATTTTTCATCGTTACAGGCGTCGTAAAACAAAACTCATCAGTTTCGAAAAGTCTCGATTGATTACACACGAAACCTCTTATATTTCCATACTTTACATTCGAATTCATTTCACGCATTCCTCGTTTCTGTCGGAAGAGTTTTGAGCGCTACTGTAGGCACGCTCGGCACGCGCTCGCGCGACACTTTGAATGTGTCCAAAGCATCAGGTGCGACAGTATTTCTAGCGGCATGTGGCGCACTATACGACTCTATTAAGACGTACTTTCTCATTAAGAAGTTTCATGCCATTCGCCATTACGGTGCCACGTGAGCCATGAGTTCACGTGACGCTCGTCAATAAATTTCATAGAGACTTTGCGATAAATAACAATTACTGGTAGAGAGAGGAGGAAGTGGGAGAGGTAGCTTGGGGTAAAAAGAATCCGATGGCGTGTGTATGCATTATTTTGTGCGCCCAACCGCCGATTCCCGGCACGAGCGCCAGGGTACAACGTTCAAACTGGTCTCGCGTATACAGACGTATATACTATACGTTTTAAATGCCTTTCATTTATACTCACCATTGTATTTAAATTGCGGCTCGATGTTTTCTGATAGTGATTACTTTTTACCCGAGAGCGAAATAAAAAATAATCAGACGAAGCTCTCCTTTTACAAGTTTTTAAATTTGTGTAGCAACGTTCATTTCGTATACTTAACCCTTCTTGAGTTTTACCGCTCTTAGAATTCGTAAAAGCTTCTCGAAGTATAATTTTTTCAATAGAATTTCGTTAATTCAACTCTCAATCATAGGTTTTACATTTCATTCACAGTTATATGCAGAAACCGTATATGTGTATAGACCGTATATGCGCACAAAGTGCGCTCTTAAGAATCTATCTATATTAATTGAATTTTATTTTTACAGGCGTACACGTGACATAAGAGAATGCAAGTCGGAGATCTGGCGGGAATTGCCGCGTGTGTAGCTCGCAGTTTACCTCTTTCGCCCTAGACAAGTCTGAAGAAGGTACGTGAGTGCATATAAAGTGCGGCAAAAGCACGAGGGAGAGTGGGGAGGATAAGCTTTGCTTGCCAGAAATTGTGTTTATACCAGCGTATAAAGAAGCGTTACGAGACATAGCGGACTAAAAGTGGGAAAAAGACAAACGAAGGAGAATGTGGAGCGAGACGACTTGATACAAATATCGTTCCGGTTTTCAGCCTTGTTATTCGCAGCGTCGATAAACAACAGTAAAATGCGAGTATGGCGAAATAAACAATGAAATATTTGCATAATGAAAATAGAGAAACAATTTGTAGGTGATTGTTCGAACAATGGAAAGTTTAATGATTGACTCGTTCACTTATTTGTATAATGTCTTATTAGGAACTTTTTTCCAAAATGTTAATCATTAGCGAGCCAATGATAAGCTACATAATAAAAAATTTGTAAAAAATATTTTTATAAAATTCAATTAACCTCTTCTTCATTGCCTGTAGTTTAACAATAACAAGCAGAATAGCAAGCCAGATCATTATGACGTTCGTAAACTATAAAATATCAATTCCGACACTACACTGCATTCTTTTGATCATCACGAGTTCTCTCTTCTAGTGGTAATAATTACTCACGTAGCGATGATCTGTACTGTGGAATATTGGATTCTCCTGTTTCAAAAAGCGCTATTTCTGTTGTATTTGGAGTCGTTTGAAAAGTGGAAGGAAAAAAAAGGAAACGTTAACGAATTTCTGTCGATGCTGCGAGTATATACGACAACGATTGTCTCTGAGCGCGGACGTTGGGCGCATTGTTCGAGTGCAAAACAATCCAGTTTCGTTTCGAGTTTTGCGCACGAGGAGTGACAATCGGCGCTCCGGCGCATGAAGCGTTCGGGACCGCAGAGATCGCGAGCATTTTCCCTCCCGGTAGCGTTCGTTCTCTTTTTTTTTGCTTTTTCGCTGTCAGTGCACATTATTTTCCTTCTCGCTAGTACATCTTTTATACGCGAATTGAGCTACGCGTCTGTTGGATTCCGTTTTAATTACGCTGCTTGCATTGTTCAAGGTTTCTCTAATTAATATTTCACGATTTTCCTCGAACTTTGATAAATAGCGTGTTTCCGTAAAGCGTATACCAATCCGATGGATTATTTCGTTTTAAATGAGAATAAAGGTCGAAACGTAGGAAGACAGCGGAGAGGATCGAGAGGAAAAATCGCTGATACACGGAAAAATTATCATTCATCGAGTACCGGCCCTGACTGGTCGAATGCATTTGGAAAGCGCGTGATCGGGCAACTGTTCCCGATATTAAAAGACGGCATTCAGTCGCGAGCCCTTAATATCTCGCTCGGAGACAACGAACGATGGAGAGAGGTTTGGTTATGGAGCGGGGAATAAAAATTTGCATGGAAAGCGAAAGCCGCTGGTCGGATGAGGGTAGAGGAGACGAAAAAACGCCGGCTCTCGTCGCGGGGGGTGGAGTCAAAAATCCCTCTGTCTGCGATAGGTACGTTCGTTATCCTCCACATCATGCAGTCCATTGCGTTCTTTTTAAGCGTCTCACCAGTTCTGGATAGTCAACAAAGCAAATATATATTTTGTTTTATTCGCTATCAATTTTTATTCAACCACATTGCATACTTTCAAAAATTCATTCGGTTAACTTGGCTACAAATACTACCAAAATGGTATTTTGCGAAATAAAATTGATAAGTCTTTTAAAAGCGATATACTGATTTAAAAAACTTTCCTTTCGATTGAGAAATTTTCTTGTTTTTTATTACATGAAGAGGCGATGTGATTGGAAATTGGTTGACATTTGTCGGGATCGGCTCGTTTGCAGACGAGAATGCGTGCAAAGAGAACAAATCGCTCGAGTCGTTTCGGTTGCCAGCGTCGAATAAGCTCATCGGTTTATTTCGAGTAACCGCGCCCCCGCTTCCGGGATCTGCGGATAACGGATTACATCGCTAACGACGAACCCCGTTGAATATATGAGGAAGCGAAAGAGGGAGAGAGAGAGAGAGAGAGGGAAAGAAATCTCAATAGACGCGAAGATATCTGCCATTTTCAAGGATAATTAAGGATCCACTCGCGCGACCTGCGTCTGTGACCCTCCGATACGAGACAGAAGTCAATTAATAATCCTTTGTGCGGTAGTCAGTTTAGTTCGCCGCGAACGGCGACTATATATATTATATTTCTAACCCGCTAAGAGAGCGACGGGAATTGAACCTCCGGGAACTGAGTTATTCAGGATCCTCGAGCTAGGGACAATAGCCCTTTAATCTCGAAATTTTTTTTCAATTATCCCACGGCTAGTCTCCGTCTGTGGCACCTCCTTTCCTTTCACCCTCACTGAGAATCTAATTAAACTTATTTCAAATATGCCCGAGATTTTTTTTTTCATTATTATCGTCAAACACTATTTATCGTAGAGTAACCTTTTAATCTGTGCTCTCGTCGTCCGTTCTTCCGGATTCTTCGCGTAATCCTCTTTTGTTACGAATTAATCTCTTTTGTTGTAAATTAAACATTTCTAAAAACGGTAAATCAGAATATTTGTGGAACGATACCCCGTAAACGTACCTTTGAACGAGTATGTATACCTATGATGCAGTCATATAAACGCGGAATTCTTTTCGTCGAAATCAAATCACGATATCGATGGAGCGGACGGTAATTTGATTGATCGAGAATTGAATTATCGGGATATTTCGCGTTATGTGTAAATTTGGCCTCTGCAGCTGCAGCTCTGGCGAGAGCACGTGCGATCGTAAAAGATTGCGTATCGACACGTACCTATCTCCTCCTCGCGAGAAAATGGTCTCTATCCGACCCTAAAAAATATGCGAGGGAAAGCCCCCATAACCGGCGATCGCACACAACGGTAACTGTCAAAATGAACGATATCCTCTCTTTTTTCCCCCCAGAAGATACACAATCTTTATTTACTCCTGACCGCCCGCGTCGAGAAAGATAAGGAAATACGAAACGACAAGCGAAATCCCCATCGCGCTGGATACACACACGAGGTTATCGTCATAACTCTTCCTTCTCTCACCTACATGCATTTATACATATCTATGTTGTATTTTAATCAAATTCCAGCGTAGCAATAATTTTCAGCAACGACAACGGTAAAACCGGACTACTGCGATGAAAATTATTGATGTTTCCCGACGAATCGCGTTAATTCGACAATTAACACGATAATAATTACAAACAGTAGCAAACAAATTGCATTCCGAATTTTAATCCTACACCGGTGTAATTATACTCGGCGAGAGCGTGCGTCGATACTCGAAATTCATTGACTTATACGTGCAGCGGGTAACAGCGAGTAAAACGTAAATCAAGATTTAATATTTCACGGCTTTGCACGCTCTCTATCCTTTCTCCCCCCCTCTCTCTCTCACCTTCTCACCGGTAAAAGGGACCGTTTTTAATTGCATTTATGAAAAACGGAAAATGAAAAAAAAAAAAACAAAAATTGTAAAAAAGAGGCAAAGAACAAAAAGCAGTTTATTCGTTCATTTAAATAGCCGGGCAATCCGATTTGAAAAATGCGTTTACACGGGACAATGACAGCGCGCGGTTGTTATATCGATGACAATGGTTTATCGTTGCGAGCGATAACGGAGAGTGAAAAGGAGGAAGGGAGGGAGTTTGTCACGCACGCATAGAGGCCGATTTATGACGAAACTGAATGGTCCTCGCAATTACAGCGAATCCGTGCGGTATCTTCGACGTCCAGCCGCTGAGGGGGTGGTCCGCTTTCAATTTTTATCGTCGCGCGATATTCACCGGACGAGGCCGTCGCGTAATCGCGTTTGACGCTCGGTCGCACTCAGAAATTACCTCGTTCGACGGCCTTGAAATTATTACAAAATTATCGTCGAAAAGCTACTAGCTAATGCCGTGGACTGGTGCCGATAACGGCCAGCCCGTGAAAGGTCCGCTATCGAATCATCAATATTTAACTTAAAATTCCTCAGTCGGGACAATATCCACTAATAGAGTGCCCGCTCGATTGTAAGTGAATTTACCCCGAGTGAAAATTCTCGATAAGGAAAATTAAAAAGATAATGCACTTTTGTTCGTCAAGTCGTTCATTCGGCGAGTAGAAAATTTTCCGTCTTTTGGGTTTGCTATTTTAACTTTTTATTTTAATTCAACTTTTGTTTATTTCAACTTTTCCTCATCACAGATTCAATTGACATCGTTTCTCTCACGTATGACTTTAAAAATGGTTGTTTTTATAAATTCTACAAAATCAAGTACAGTTCACGTGGAAGTAACGTTCCACATCTATCTTTACTGTACGCGATCGTTTATGCTACAATTAAAACATCTCACGAGAGGAAACATCGAGGATTGACCGTGTTAATGATCTAGCTGGCGCAAAGGCTCGAGCGGTATCGCGCTGTTGAGCATACATAACGTCGTCTATATCGGATAGCGGTTGGTCTCTCGAAAAGTTCCTAACGCGCTCGCGTCTCTCTGTAAACGGCTCGCGATCCCGCGACCGTAAGCAAAGCGACAGATTAAGGGCGCACGGTAAACACAACCTGGGGCTTGGCAAATATTGAACTCGGACGCGGTGGCCGGACCGATCCGCGAGAGCTTCGTGCTATGCGCGAGGGCCACGAAAAAATAACAGACTTTTCTGAAACCTCGACAGACACGTCGGCGCATTGAGCACTCGAGGAAACGAAACTACGTTTTCTACTTTTTTTTTCCTTCCTCTTCTTCCTTTCACCCGACGCTCTCATCGTTTAACGTACATCCCGATGTATTATGATACCGCGCACGTTTTACGTGTTTGATTTTTACGTTTGGTGTATCGTTAGACGAGGAGGAATCAGGTAGCGTACTCGAGACCGAGTCCGCTGAAGCCAAACACTTTTATTATCATAACATTGGACGCGCGCAACCTGAAAAATGTTTTTTCGATACCATAGCGTTGGCAACGATTTTTATTCCCTATGCGGAGGGGAGGAGGTCTCTCGTAGGTATCGAAGAATGCACTCGACGTTTCGTATTACCGCCGAGACTGATTTATTCCTCGGCTCAATTTTTATAACCAATAACATTGTTTATGTATTCTCACATTCCAACGTGGGGTTATACCCACGACCAATTATTTTCTTCGATAAAATAGTTTGAGAATATGTTTATTATTGTAGCAAAATCAAATCGATTCGTCCGTTTTAATGACGTACGAACTTCGAGCGGAATGAAATTTGTTTTGCAGGGTATAAGCAAATTGACATTGCACAAACATATATCTACACTTGGACGAAATCGAGAGGTAGTCCGGAGGATAATCAATTTTCGCGCTCCTCGAACTCGGGCATGCGATCGCTTCATACGATCTACGCTGCAGTTTGGCAAACTGCATTAACTCGCAAAGTAGCGAAACCAGCTCGTTTGCGGATAGCTCGTCGTTTATTTTGGAGCGCGCCGAGTCGCCTTTTCGTTGCATCCTGTACTCTTCCAGTCGCTGTATCGATGAAGCAAACAAACAAAAATACGCGAGAGAGAGAGAGAGAGTGAGAGAGAGAGAGAGAGAGAAACAGGAAAAGAAGAAAAAAGTGCAGCAAGGTATCGATTCCCCCTCGAGCGTAGCGATCTCAATTTTTCCAGATCGAAAGCCGGACGGGGCCGGGGTGAAAGAGAAAAACCTTAACGCGGCTATCTCGTCGAGCGAGAATGAAGGGAGGGGTGTATCTCGAGCCGAGAGAACGTCGACGAGACGAGAGAAACGGAACAGCGAGACGATAAAAAAGCTGCCGTTGCGGAAAAATCCGCAATAATTCGATAAGAGGTCGTGAGGGGGTTGGCCCGAGAGACGTCGTTTAATAAGTTGGACAAATGTTTTGTCGCGGTAAGCGAACCGCGAGCTCTGACCGCTTTTTCCAGATTTAGCCATATTGAGGGAGGAAAAAGAGAGGTTCTCTAGACGAGTGACAGTGTCGAGTATCCGAGACTGAAAAGCGCGAGGGAGTTTACGATTTCCGCGTTAGAAGAGAACGCAAATCTGTCGAGGAGAAAACCTCTTATTACGGGAAACTCGTTAAACGAGTCTCGAATTCAGCACCGTCTCGGCGCTCCTCGGATAATCGCACAAATTTATTAAGATTTCAACGCGGAAGTGTCACAGAATCGCAAAAAGAGTGATGAATTTTCGAATTCTAAGATAAACAACATCTATTCGAGCGAAGCGAAAGAAGCCTAATGACGAGAGACGCGAGTTCCTTTCACTGATAGAATACACAAGACGATCGATTACGCGTTCGTCAAACCCTCTTCGGGCCGACGAATGTGTCACGCGGATGAAAGGTGCCAGCTTGTTACGCGGCTGTTGCGCGCGATATGCGTATCTACGCGCACACAAACGGTGTCTCAGAAATAAAAATCGTGTTAACCCAACGAAACACATCGAATATGTATACAATTTATATATTTGTATTCTCTCTCACTCTCTAACACAAAGTTTCATAATTATTGTTAGCAAATATCATAAAATATGTCGATCAACTCATAGTCCATATACGACAAGTGATATAAATTTATCAATTAATGTATTTCCACGAGAATTCGGTAATTCTCTGAACACCCTATACAATTATACGCACGTATATCCGTATCTGTTTATGCGCTTGTCTCGCTGTATCGTTTTGCACAACGATATCGTTTTCTATCGACTATAATCCGCATACGCACAGACGGAAGATAACGTCGTGAGATAAATCTTCATGCACGTCAATCCTATACGCATGTAGATATCATACGAAGATCGTAGAAAGTGCGAATAGAAAGCTTAATACCGATATCTAATTGCGTGGGAACATAATTTTTCATGAGCAACGGTAAAGATACCACTTTGCCCAATCATCTACAATCACAGCTAAAAAAATGATATTCGCACAGCTAGTCTGCATTGTAATTACATAAAAATGTTCTCCTACACGATTTCTCATTCAAAAACATTGTATGGGTATCAAATTTCAAAGTCTCTCTGAATATGTTTCCGAGATAAACCATCTCAATGTGATTCAATGCATAATGAACGATTTTAAAAGAAACGACAATTACGTCAGCTATTTAAAATTATTTGAAGATGTTTAATTTTTTAGATGTTTTTTTCGCAATCTTTTTTAGTGATTCGAAAATTTTCAAATCTGTGTACCTTTTTTTTCAGAAGTCCTTATTCTAGTATTATTTACAGATATCGAAGGCAAATATCACAAATAGGTTGGATGGACCACTGTATCACTTATGGCCACTTTGAGATTCATATTGATGTATTAAGTATTTAATTTTTACTATAATATGATTTAGTTTATTTCTATGATTTTTAGGTATGTTGACATTTTTGTGAATATTTTATCGTACTTTTTAAGAGTATAATTTAAGCTGGTAATGAAAAATATCCGGAGTCGTAGTGTATTTGTTTGTTTTTTTTCTGACAACCTAATAATTTACTGGTACAACAGACATGAAATAATTTACCTTTTTTACAATAACGAAAGTTTCGGAGGTTTAAACATGTAATAATGCAATTACTCATATATTTTATTAATTGATTTACTTTTATTAAATATATATGTATTTTGACTAAATTAATTTAATTTATAATCAAAGACACGAAATTACTTAAGGTACCATAAATAGAACATCTATCTCATGAGTTTCGAGTACACCGAATCGCAATTACGTAGTTCCGCGAAGACTGAATTCCGCTGAAAAAATATACGATTATCGACAGAACGATATACAAAAGCGTGTAAGATTCCCTTGTCTTCCGGAATGCGAAACACACGGTGGCATTCGTCACGGGCGTAGCTCGCAACGTTCCCGGGACACGCGAACGCGCGTGCGATACGATCGCTAATGGGCGAAAATATAATTCCTCTTGCGGCGGTGGCTGCCGAGTTGAGACATTAGTAACGATTACGCGCGGATAATAATAGGAGCGGCGGCAATGATTCCTCCGGCCGGTTCGCGATTTCCGGTTCGTGTGTAGCGCGTCGCGTCCCATTTCGGTTTATGTACGGATGGACACACGAACGAATCCGTAGAAGACGCTACTGGGTATGCGCCCGAGAGAGATGTAAGGATGGAACGGGAGCACGAGTCTCGCGGACTTTAATAACGGCACGGTATGATAATCGCGGCATAAAGGATCGAGTAATCTCCGTGCGCGAATTGCCGAGAAAGAGAGAGAGAGAGAGAGAGAGAGAGAGAGTCTACCCGATGGTAGGTACCCCCACGTGATCATGAAGTGAACATCCCGGATACCGCTTCGTCGTTTGTGTTCATCCGTGTTCTCGCCACATGCACGCTATATAAGCGCGTATGTATTCTATGCGCGAGAGTCAATTTACGGGAGAAAATAGCGACGCGAAATTGTTTCGTCTAAGGTAGTGGTTAATTTAGACTCGGATTCCATGAGATTCCGCAGGAGGGGGAGGGGGACTGGGATAGCTGGGCACCTCCGCGTTGTCTCGCGTATACGTATATATACATATCTATCGCGCAAATCGGAATGAAAATTTTCCGCGGGTAAACGCGAACGTGTGGGTGCAGTTCATCTCTCGGTTAGGGTTATTAAATTAGACGGCTCTCTCGCGTATTACCTCCCAGCCTGTCTGAGGGTATCCGGGTTTTCCGCGGAATCGCTTCAACTAGCTCTTTTCAATTTCTAACAGGCAATATCGAGTGCTCAAGGAAAAAAGGTAATCTCGATATCGGTCATCGGAATAGAACGTCGAATTCACGTTTCGTTGCTCTATTCATTCGGATCGACTCTACGGGATAGAAGGAGAGAAAGAAAGAGATAGGTTAAAGCGTTATCAAAACCGAACGTTATAACCTGTGCGTCACTACCAGGCGACAGAATAACGATAGCTACGCAAGCTATAAAAGAGAGCGCGGCCGTTTGCATGAACGCGTTAGCGAGCGTTTCGTCCTGACCAAATGACCAGTCATAAAAGTTGTAATGAGGCCAGGCCGATCGGCTCGCGTTGGTATTATCCTATCTGTATGTATGCCGTGTACTGAACGTGTCATTCTCTATTCGAATTCCCAAATTCAGAAATAAAAGTAACGAACGACTCCATTCACATTTTTTCTACGAATAATTCCAACATAGAAATTTCGAACATATTCTAGCGAAACGATTGAAATGGAACCTTGGTATGTGTATGCACAACCTAAAATGTGTTTCATTGATAAAGTAACGTGATAGTCCTGTAGTTTTTTGAATGAACACGAAATACTATCGATTTTGAACAAAAAACGTATTTCGTTGAATGCGTTGTCGATATTTCAATTTAGTTTTAATTTCGACGCAATGTTTCTATAAAATTTAAGACTAAAAATGTATAATTTGAGTGAAAAAATTTAAGTGAACCTATTTCAACAATGATTTGCGTTGCGAACACAAAATTTTCGAATGTGTACGTATACTCGTTGCGGCTCGTTCTCTCGTTCCTTCGTTCGTTCCTCCCGCCCTCTCCCTTTCCTCTTCCTTTCCGCGCGATCTCGTCCCGCGCACGTCCTCCTTCGCTCGACGGCAATCCATCCATCCCTCGGAAACTCGCTTCGGCCTTCCCCCATCCTCCTGTACTCGCGATGTACCCGCCGTCCGTACAGTCAAGATAATCAAAAGGCGCACCGTATTCGGTCGAACTTCTGGAATTCGTTCTGGTGCATTGTGCATTCTCACGATTACCGAGTACCGAACATGAGCGAGAGAGAGAGAGAGAGAGAGAGAGAGAGAGAAAGGAGGGTAGTATGAGGAGCTCACGAGCTCTGAGATCGCGAGACCTTTGTTTTCGACGAAAATTATACGGCTATATTTGGGAGCTTCCCTCGAACTCTCCCCGCTCCTCCAATCCTCTCGTTATTTCTCTCTCACACTCTCAATCTCTCACTCTCTCTTCGGGATCCCGTACAAACGCAAATAAGGTGGACACTGGAGGTTATTAGCGATAACGAAGTGGAAAGATTAATTATCGCGAGATATTTTTTCGAACCGCGCGCACGGACGTATAAAATTCATATTTACGAAGGACGAGCGAGCCGAGCGAACCCGACACCATTGATTCTCCATCATGACGAATGGGATCACCGAGCCGAGTTCATTTATTAGGTACTTAACAAGTCTAACAATGTATTTTTAATTAGTCGATGAACCATCGGAGCTCTGCCACTTTTGTTCACATTGAATCCTCTTGTTGCATCATCGCTTTATGTGAGTACGTGCATTAACGCAGTCGTGTATGCAAGAGTTTGCCAAACGAGATCTCAGCGCGGAACGTCGTTTAATACAAAGTGCTGCTTCGCGATATAACACGACTGTCCCGTTCATTTTGAGGTAATCAAGATCACGGGTGAAAAGAAGTGATGCGGGAAGGGGCGAAAGGGAGGGGGAGGGGCAGCTTGTCTGCTTTTCGGGAGTCGAATTTTGCCACACGGTTGCAACGAATGGTATACCGATGCCCGAGACGAGATATTTCCCGTGAAACTGACAGCATCCATCTCGCTACTCTCTACGGTTTTATCTTCCTCCTTTCGTTACTTTTTTTTTCTTGCAGCTCCTTCTGCTCGGTATACCCAATCCGGTGGCGCTTGTCAATAACGAATATATATCAGGACAAACGACCGGTTGAGTTTTTATTCTCTTCGTTATTATCATTATTAATATTTATGCTAATGTACGAAAATGCAAAGCGATTGGTCGGAATGCGAGTTGCGGAGGCTATCGATCCGTCACGGTATCGGTCTTCGACTTTCGAACCGAATAAGTAGAGGAGCGGAGCCGGACGTATCTCGTTAATTACGAAAAATGTATTTTTAACCCTGGCGCAAGAACGCCCGACATTTCCCACCGTCCCCGTGTAGCACGAGAAGAAGGAGGGAGGCCTCGGCGCAGTTTTGCGAATTTCGTTTTCGCGTGCCTCATGCATTATTGAAATACTTCGTTAGGCATTTCGCGATAGCCGTGGAATTTGTTTTACTTAGAAACGTTCGAATTTTTTTTCCGCCTTTTGCCAGAGAGCTCGCTCGTATATTTTGTTTCTCTTTTGTTTGTTCGTGCG
>NCVS01001336.1:32599-68397 GCA_003055095.1 Goniozus legneri
TGTGGGTATAATGCAACATGTTGAGCGCGCGTATTGATTCCACTAAGTTCCATCCGCGGCGGTATTTCATCTCTGTTCTCCAATGCAACCTACAACCGGCGAGTCGCTCTAAAGCCCCATATGAAATTCCCCGAGGTCCTCCATTTGGTTACCCGTCCTTTTCGCGCTCTCATGCAAATCTCGCGTTTACATCTGAATTAATATTTATGTCACCTCCCCGCCGCCTCGCGTATGGATTATTATTCTACGAAATACCGCAAGAGCGGAGTATAATTGATAAAAAATTTTCCCTCAATCTCGTTCGTATAATCGGATGAAAAATTTTCATCGAACCGGTCGAACGAGGCTGTCCGGGATGTTGATTTTGCGCGTGATTCCAATTTCGTAATGGGATAAAACTGGACTCTGAAAAATTCGGTAGGCTAGGAGCGGACGTGTGTTGTCGTTCAAGGAGAACCGATCGTTTACTGGTCTTTCTCTCTTTCTCTCTCCTTGTCTCTCCTCTCGCGCAATTCTGCCTCTTAGGTAGCTTACGTTATCCGATACTCGTCCCGCGAGCAACACAATCTCCCCGAGTGAGAGAGACACGGTAATCTTATTAAATAGGGCCTTCCCTTTGTTTTACAGCCCTTTTTGCTCGGACTTTAAGGCTTTAAGACCGAGCGACTTCGCGCGTCTCGTCTTCGGTCAGTTTTTTTCTCGACAAAGCTCAACGCTCCGAATATCGCTCGTACGAAACCCTCGTTGGAATCAGAACGAAGTGGGCAAGTTCATGGGTTATCGAACGTGAAAGTTACACCGAGTCGCGAAATTGTACAATACCTATACATATTTACGCTCCTTGAAATAATTGAATAAAGGACACTTGCCATTTTCATACAATTATAATTCGACTAAAAATTATTGAATCGATTCGAGCAGGTAATCATTTTGGATTGAAAGATTCAAGTAGTGAAATTTAATAATTTTTAACTGAGATACAGTTATTTGAAAATGACCACGGTCCTTTTAATTTTCTTGAGAAATTGATTCATAAATGATGCAATAAATATATCGAATGGAAATTTGAAAAATGAAGGGAATGAAATTACGATGACGAGTACAATCGCGCGTTTCGGTCTCGACGCGAGTTCGCTTTCTTTTTAACCCCGTGATGCACTTCCTAGCGTTTCACCGTTTTACGCGTCCCGGGGCACGCATCCGCGGCCCGCGGCAATTTATCATCGGCGTTACGGAATACTCGGGCTTGCAGTTTATGGAAAGTGATAAATTAACGAAGGCGAAAATGATACGGCTCACCCCGCGTAAAGTAGTGGCCGCGTATCCGCGTACGGGGGCCCGGTAATAAGATTAAAAGTTGAGATACCGGTAGGGCCCAAGCGGCTCGCGAGTTCAGGAACCCATCCCTCCCTTCCTCCCCCTCGTCGACTTTACCCCCGTTACTGGATTATGGTCTCCCGCCCCACTCGTCCGAACGGTAACGGCCGTCTTAACACGTTCAAACCTCTGTTCTCGCTACCTTATTTCTCTCGCCGTTTACGCTCCTTTGTATTTACCTTTGCAACCCCGAGGGCCTCGTATGCGCTATAACTCGGTTGCGTCGTATCGTCGATTAAATTCCGAAATCGCACTTTCAACGTCGGAGATTAAACAACTGTAAATCATACGACAATTTGAATTATCGCTATATCACCGAAAAAAGTAGAAGTTAACTAAGGGATATTTTTTCTTAGTTTGCGTTCGATTATAACAACAACGATGTTAATGTAAATAATATTTTCGTTACAACGAAGTAAATTTAGGAGAATAAGCAATGTTTGTTTAAATTATTTTATTAAAGATTCTTGATCAATGTAAACATTTTTATGAGTACACAAAGTTGATTATTGCATGTTCTTAAAGCCATACGAGATTGTTGTAAAATTCTAAAACTTATAAATCTATCAAAACAAAAATACATATACACAACATATTGGATTGATGAACTCACTTGATAAGTATAAATTTACTTGATAGGCTCGTCAATGTTCATGACCCTTCGTAAAAGTAATCAAAACGTTGTTTGAGATCTCTATTTTTTTTTTTTTTTTCGAAAAGTGTAACCCTCGTCGAGCGACTCTCGAGGTTCTCTTTTGTGACGGTTTCTCTCTCAAACATTTTGAGCGCACGATAGTATACTCGGCAGGAGACTACACGACTCTCCGCGACAGAAATAAAGGCGTATATTACTCGCCGAAAAACAATTAGGATTAATTAATGCGCGTTAACACGGTTCGGCGTTATTGGTGGCGATCGACGGAGATACGATCTCGATTCGAGTGCGAGTGACGGGGGACGACGACGAAGATCCGATTAAACGAGGCTCGTAATGGCGCTGCGAGAGAGGTCTCGAGGAGAAAAGAGAACTCGAACGAGAGGGGGAAAGGAAAGAAAGAGATGGAGAACGGGATCTCGTGTTGTTCGGTATACGAATTAACGCCCCTCGTAAAGGCTTCCTTCTCCCTCCTCTCCTCTCTCTTTATTGTATGTAATACTCCCACCAATGGAGAGAGAGAGAGAGAGAGAGATCGACTGGTAGTGCATGCAGCTTCCTACCGTGCGAGCTTTTCCTCTCTTTCTCCTTTTCTCTTCCACTCCCCCTCTCTCTTTCTCTCTCCTTCTATCTCTCACTCGCTTTTTGTATGCGAGTTCGAAAGAGAGTCTGCTCCTAGTCCAGGACGTTTTGACGACCGCGTATAAATAACAGCTCCGCGTGCGCACGAGCATTTCCTTGCAAAACGATCATCGGTCGACCGCCCACGTCAATAAAAACCGAGAATAACAATTGGCGACGATTTTCCTGGGTCACGCGAATAGCTAATTATCGAGTAGACGCGAGAAAGTTGGAGGGGTCGTACCGCGAACGTGAGAAAATTGGAGTCGTGGCGAACAATAATGAATAACTCTCTGAGAAATTGAATTTTCGTACTTTCTCCGAAAAACTTTCCGTTTATAATTTCACATGCGAAAATCGATATCGCATTCGTCTTGTCTTTTCTGTCAACTCGACTGCCGGTTAATTGGAACGTGACTTCGAAACAAGCCTCGTTCTCGATAACTCTCGCCGGGATTCCTCCGGACATCGCGTTACACCACGTCATTCGTGTAAAAATGCACGGCAATTATCGCGTGGCAATTAAATTCGTTGGTTTAGACTCGGTCCTAGATCATAAATAACATTGATCTTTCATTGACGCATTGCATATCATCTGTCTCTTTCTCTCGGTCGGAGTCACGAGCCAGCTGGCACGATCGTCGCGGATAACGCGTGGGCACGCACAGTTAGGGAATGGCCGTAACCAAGAAAAGCGAGCATTACGTGACGCGAGTCCGCCACCTACAGCGAAACAGCCCAGATTGAATTTAATACTAATTAAAAGTAATAAATCCGTCGGAATATGCGAGCGCCGCGAGACGGGGGTTGCGATTCTCGAATATTTCCAAATCCGGTTTTTCTTTTTTCCAATCTTCGATAGAACTCCCGATGTAGTCGAGACGAAATAACGAGCCACGCAAAAGGCCTGCTGCACGGAAAGAAAAATGGCGATTTCGAACAACATTTTGGTAACTTTTACAGAAATATAAACGTTCATGAACTTATCAAGTAACGAGTAAGACTACTTTGTACAATTATCGTTATTATTTTTATTAAATAAGTTCAGCAACTCAACATGTTATCGTGTATATTGTTGTTTCGAAATATTTGTAGATTCTTATAACAATCTAGTTTTTTGTTGCAGTTCATCAGTATGCAATTATCAATGTATACAATAACGTTGATATAATAATTAATTTCACGCTAAAAAAGGTGCCATTTAGATAACTCCTACTTTTTTCAGTGCATGTTGGTATTAATTTCAAATTAACGAGGCGTAGGGAATCGAAAATCAGTTCGGCTGGATTACAGTGGATGCGTCAAGACGGATCTTGAGAAATTGCGTCTGACACTCGGTTTTGCTCGGCTTCGACTAATTATTAGGCCCCATCCGTGCGTTATTTCGCGAGGAATCCTTTCAGATCCCACAATGGGCCGCAGGTGCTAGAAGCTTCTATTCTCGGCTCATTCATTCGGCTCCTAGTTTTTACGCATAAAAAGTATGGGCCATTGTGATACGCGTCCCGGGATGGTCAATGAAATGGAATGGAAAACGAAACGGAGGCCTTTTTACGGGATTGTTTGAAAAGGTCTCGAGAGGTGAGAGACGTTCTCCTGCCTAATGCGTGAAATAATGGTTAATCGTAAACAAACGAAATCTCGGCTATTTCATGTGCCCGCCTCGAAAAGTACAATCGTTCGTAAGCGTATTGCGACTGATCGACTATGCCGCTATTGTTCCGAATTAATTCGCTCGATATATCCTCCGAACGAGAGCATTGTGAAAGACTTTTTTTTTCATCGAATAATACGTGTGATTTATTTTTCATTCAAAACTACGAAAATCTCTCTTTTTTCTCCCTCGCTCGAATCAAGCCCCGGCAATACGTATCGCGTATGACTGTCTTCTGGATATCTTTTTTTTCTCAAACTCGTCTCCTTCCCGAGAGCTCGGAGCAACAACCAGTCCTCTCATACGTCCGGCTCGACGAAATTTACGACGGAGGGCCGATGCACCATGCAGGCTTTATTTTAATACCTCTCGGTAGAAGGTGGAAGGACTCGCGGTGGGGTTTTTTTTCGTACGCGAGGGCGCGCGCGCGAGCCGCGTGTCCCGCTGCGCCAAAAATCTTAAATATTCATAATTAAATATGCTAATGAACGAGCCGAAGCTTCAACGGCGAAATGATTATCAAAATTGTACAATGACCCGGAGTCGTTGAGTTATTGTACGAGCTGGCGAGCTTCCCACCGTTTTCGAGAAGTTTCGATCGAAACTCGAAAATTTCGCGGTGTTTTCGGCAACGAGGAACGTAACGAGCAAGGAGGAACGATTTACGTGTAGAAAAGAGAGACTCGAGTCGCGAAGTCGCTCGCGTGAGACAGCCGCATCACTTCCCGCTGGCCAATTAATTACCGACATTATGTTTTAGAATGCTCGCTCGCGCGGCTTGTGGCTACCAACCGCGCGGCCCGATGTATGAATTTGCGCCGGCCGGTTGAATTTCTATCCCCCCACTATCCTCGAGTTCGCGGCGGGACGACGCGAGTATCCTCGCGATACCCGACAGTCGGTGTACCAAATGATAGGATATTAAGCTCGAGTACGGGCGCACCGAGACCGCCCACGAAAGGATGCTATTCGATGAAATCCATTACCGTATACCGACGATGCATTTATCAGCCCGAGTTTCGATTTTTCAAGGACGCACCAATGAAAATTGCCTTCCCGATTCTTCTCGTCTTTGTCTCGATTCGACGCGATTAATATCGCGGATCGAAAAGACAATCGATCTCTCGCTGTTTCGCGTTTGTTTTCAACGCCGAGTGAATATGACTGATAAAAGCGTTCCGATGAAAAACGATCCTGGAATTGTTAAAAGTTTCGCTCTTCGAATATTTTTTTTCTCTTTCGTTTTAAATTTTTTTCTGGTTTTTCGATAAGCTTTTTTTTGTTTTCGACGAATCTGGCTGGACAATGCTGTGAATCAAAACTGGACGTCCTATACGGCCTTTAATAATAGCGGAGCATTATATCTCTGATAAACTACGAGAATCCAAAAGCCTGCAAATGCTGAGATCGAGATTTTCCGTTCTTTTTTTCAGGATTTGTTATTGTCCTCTCTATATTCATTCATTTGTAAAAGAAAAATCTCATCTATTTTTGCATGGGTAATCTCTCAATACCAAAAATGAGATATTTTCGCGAATTTTTAATCGTTCCTCGGCTAAAATCTAGAAATGCCTTCGACGAAATTAATACGATAAAAAATTGAATATTCGTGGAGTCTTTATGCAAATTGACCGTGAGCTTCCCGTGGCACGAGCGTTACCGTACCGCGTGTGCGGTCTATTCTTTAAAATCGCAAAATTTGCGCACGCTCGTCAGTGCGATTCGTCATTCAATTTGTCATTACGCAATTCGCGGCATGCGGAGGCGGGCGAGCGATCGCCGACACGCGAACTCGCAAAAGAGAGAGAGAGAGAGAGAGAGAAGAGGAAGGAGTTGACGGACTGCCGTGAGTCACGGTACCGTTTCTCGGGTCACCTCGACGCTTTAACCCTTCGCGCGTTCTTTCGCCCAAAACGCGAATTCCCGTGACCCTCGCGAAACATCTCGCAGCGAAGAAAAAAAAGAACGCAAAAAGAGAGAGAAAAAGAAGAGAGAAAGGCACTGGTTGCTTTATTGCATCGCGCTATACGCCGAAGGATTTAAGAGAAACGATGTAAAAGAAAGCGAAGAGAGAAAGAGAGAGTGAGAAACGGAAAGGGTGAGAGTGGCGATGTGTTTTAATTTCACGGTCGTTCCACCCTTCCTTCTTCTTCTCTCCGGCTCTCGCTCGTTCTCGCTTCTCGCTTTTGCGGTTATGCTTTCTCTCTCTCTCTCTCTCTTCCTCTCTTTTCCTCTCTCACGTGGGTGGGTTTAACAAAAGTTCTTACGGCACTCGTCGCGCGATGCATTATTATTCGTAGATTAGTGGAATGGCACACAAACCGGCGTCTGATGCTAATTGCGAGAGGCAATGAGAATGAGAGAGAAACCCGGACGAGACCGTAAATTAATTTGGGGGACTGTGTGTATCCTTGTTTTTAACGCTCGGGAACGTCGCGCCCCGACGAGTTCGTCGTCGTTGTCGTCGTTGCGTCTCGAGGCGAGAGAGAGCGTTGGGGCGTAAAGACACCATTAGAGTCGTTTTCGGACCCGCCCTCTTCTCCTGCCTTTATTAAAATACGACAGAAACTTCTCGGGAGCCACGGTTTATTCAACAAGTATTGCAACGGTAACGCGCGATATTGTACTTTACGCAAAGTGCAAAACTTATACCGATAAATGTTGTTTCAAAGTATTTCGACGGATGATCAATTAATTCGGAAATAATTATGAAGCGAATTATAGAACTCTTTCTAGTTATTCTTGAGGTATTGACAATTTTATTCACGAGTAAAAAAATTAATATAATTAATATATTCTGTTAAGTTCTGTCTTAATCAATTCGAAATTTCGATTTTTTTCAATATAAATTTGAGCACCACTGGTTGGATGTTTTGGTGAATGTATATAAATTAGCACGAGTAACGTTGCAGCTCCGAATCGGCTGATAAATTTTTTGGCCGCGGCGAATGTCACGGCCTCTTGAATCCTACGGAAGGAGGAGAGAAGAGGAGGAAAGAGAGTGCGAGAGACAGACAGAATACAGGAATCCCATATGTACGTATGGCGTAAAAAAATGTGCGAGTTCCCGCACCGTTGTCTGTAACCCGCGCAATCGCGATCGTACCATCAACCCCTTACACTCGGCATCCTTCGTGCGCCGGCGATCTTTCGAGGATTTTTCGCGTGGCGATAAATGTTTTATTTCACTTTGACATTTCGAACCAAGAGTAAAAAAAAGGAGAAGTAAAAACGAAATTCCGTCCCGTGAGATTCTTCGAATGTTTTGCCAAGCTCGTTTCTCGATACACGTGAATTTCTTACTCAATTTTTTAATACAACTATACATTGTCCTGTATTTTTTTTATGTTGAGTCGAGTATCCAGACAAAAGTAAGATTGCCAAAGGAATTAAAAGTCACGTGACCGGAGTTTCTAGTCCGCAAAAAATTCATCTCCGAATACGAATATAATCCGATCGAATTGCCCGTACAATTGTATTGCGCGCGATTACGAGTCCCGCGCGAGCACCGAGTATCCGCAGGAAAAAATGAGTACAAGGATCGTGTGCGCGTGACAGGAGCCGAGACCGGCTAGATTAATATTTACAATGGAGGGGTTTATATTTATAATGCCGGTCATTTTTGGGCGACTCCGTCGTTCGATCCCCTAGCGAGTTACTCGACTCGAGAGAGAGGGGGAAAGAGAAAGAGAAAGTTGCGGGGTTGGAAATGCCATAACCAGATTAATGCATGCCCTTTGCTTACCAATCAGCCGTCCCTTACATCTGTCACCTCGCGTCGAGTCGAACTAAAGGCGAACACGCCGTCGGGAACTTTCGGCCGAGCGTCCCGCGGGAACTAGTCATTGGCCTCCTTATGGATGGATCCGATGACAGAAACCCCGATCTGCAATCAAACGACATTGATTCGAGGTTTTTTCACTCTAATATCATAACGTTTGATTAATTCGAAGTAACATCTGAACGAGATTATCGTATTCGCTACACGAATTAGAATTTTTTTTGTTGCTATCAAAATAGAAGACAGCTGTTATCGTTTTTTAAACTAAAAATTTTTTTAATCTAATATTTACTAATTTTTTAAAAGAATTCGAAATTAAAAATGTGTTAACGAAAAACGTTTGATTATTGAGAAAAATATTACGTAATAGATTGTAGCACTGCAGCTGATCTGTGTCGAATTTTATACAGAATTCTCAACTCCGTGTCTCTAATCGATGTACTAAAAGCAGATTTTTTGCTGGTAACGCGAGAGGAAGGTGGATAATTTTTACGAAACTACTGGTTAAACGAAAAAATCCTGAAAGCACTCGAAACTATTCAGCCCCCGTGAATATCGCTAATTATTTACGTCGTTACTCTCGCGAACGTCTTGCCCGCGATACAAATCGCGAATAAAACGAGCTTGGTCCATTCAATCAGCGTGCACTTTTCGCGGCAAGGCCGGTGCTCACAATGCCTCGTTCACACCGCTGAGTATCTCCATCTCGCTTTTTCTTCATCCCTCCTGTAACTGTCTCGCTCTTTCGTATTCGGTGGCGTGCCACCGATGCATTAACGTTACCGACACAATCCACCGGCAAATGAGAGACTCTGGGGCCAGTGCTGGGTGCGATCGAAACACCCAACTCGGCTGATATGCTTTATCCATGCCTTCGAAATTTCTCGATTACCCAAAAACTATTCTCTCGACTCGGAAATTTCAATGAAACCATTCACGTTACAATGTCAGTCTATCGGTTTTTGATTTGCAAATGAATTCTAAAATCTGTTTTTTGACTCGTTCGATTTTTAATTATCGCTAAACATACAGTATAATGCAAATAGTTCACTGAACAATTAGTAAAGGTACAAAATTTCAATGAAACAATTCGAGTCAAAATTCGAGCCCAACAATCTTTAATTTGTAGATGAATTTTAAATTCTATTCCTTGACTGATTCAATTTTCAATCATCGCTATTAAAGATTATTACTAATAAGACTTACTAAAGAGATATGCTTTTTTGCTTATTTCTTTCCATGTTATTTTTCCGTAAACGTAATAGAAGTGTGCTCTCGTAATAACGCGATCGCCGTGAGTTTCAACTGGCCGAGCGACTCCGCAAGGCCTCCCTCAAAGGTCTGCAACCAATAATTCAGCCCGACTTGATTTTGTATCTCTCCTATAGCCCGCACGAACGTACCGAACGTTTAATCGTTACGTACACCGGATGAGGAGAAGCGAAAGAGCGCGAGAGCCGTCGCGAGCGACTTTAATCCCGTAGTTGAAATTATGCACTATTATGCCACCCAAAGCGTTCGCGATTGAGTAACGCATAATTTTACGCTCTGATCAACTTTGCGTTAATAAACACATCCCTTGGTAATATATATCGATGGATCGGTGATTAATGTAGGAAAAATCGGTAATCGTAACTTACGTACTCGCTCGGTTCTTAATTATTTAGAACCGCGTGAATATATTAACCCCAATATTGTGCTCGCGAGGAACGTAAACGCGTTATTTCGTAACCTAATGCGTGAACGCTCATCCGCTGAATGCCCGGCTAATGATTGCGTGACTACTTTACCGATTATATCTGACGCGTGAGGAAACACATTAAAAATTGTCTGGATCTCGCTGTTAAAAATTTCCAACTCAGCTAACTTTGTTTTACAGTTATAAACTGACGTGCTGTCCTTTACGAGTTTTATTCTTTCTCTCCCACTCGATTCACAGGTACAACATCGATTCGCAAAGAAAAGCATCTCAGATTACAGTTGTTTCTAATTTACAAGGAAATTTTTTCCAGCCAGGCAACGAGGACGGCTATCGACGAAGTTGTTTCGAGAACGCAACGTCGTGACTCTTCTAAGTGATTTCGTGATTCGTATTATTATAACACTCCATAATCGACTTAACGACCACTGCAATGGTGGAAGTAGAGCTTTCAATTATAAGCTTCTCATTCCCATGCGCGATCGATTTCACGATAAGCAGTCGAAAGAATTTTCTCTACTTTTTCGAATCGAGCATAAATCTGTATTCACTCGATGCACATCGGGTAATTTTTTCTCTCGGGCCAATTAATTCGGCAAAAATATAAGGTAGCGAAAAAAGTGTGATGCCAATTTAACGAAATGTGAGGTTATATCGATCCGTGCGAAATTTCCGCCTAAAGTACCTCTACGAGATAACTTCGTTGTCCCTTGTACAGCGAGCCAGCAGAGCGAGGGCCAGAACCCGCCTAATGAAAGGGTTGTATGTTTGATATCCCTAAGAATTGAATTACGGAGAGACCCGTAGAGCCCGGTAGCAATTTCATAAGAATAGGAACGGGCGCGCGTTCCCATCGAGTCGAATTCGTCTTTTGGTATCTTGATCTCTCATCCGTGCACGTGTACACTTTCCTCATTGACGTTTATTCAAGCTCGACTATTTATTCGTCGGCGAGCCTGCTTTTACGTTTTCCGAGCGTTCGTTTAGCAAATGCTAATCAAACCCCGTTTCGACACGTAACACTGTTCGCGTTAATAAAATTTCGACTTTTCGCATTTTTTCAATGAGAAACGTACGTCGTGGATCGTTTGTCGAAATTTTGCATATCGTGTTAAAAAAATTCTACACTAACAATACTTTCAGTAGCCAATATCGTTTGTTGCATTTGCAGTAATATGTCGAAATTGATCTTTATTAATTACAGGGAGATAGTGGAAATTCTGTATTGACGAAATAAAATTTTTCCACATATATACATCATACCAATAATATTGAACGTGTAATAGCATTGCGAATATATACATATACATAGAATAATACTGCTGAATTTCGTGCGGGAGCTCACATTCTCGGTACTGGTAATACGTGACCTACATGCATATAAATATGCGCATCACGAAGAGGAAAAATTGGATTTCCGAATGACGATAGATATAACGAAGACCTTTTCGAAAATACAATAACAAATTGAAAAAACAGAGCGCATCCGTCAAGAGAGGAGGCAGTATGAATATTTACGAATCAATGTTTCGAAACTCGTAGAGGCTGTTCGCGATTAAATCACGATAATGCTAATAAATAGGTGGAAATCGGTCGATGGGCGGGCAACGTTCAATTATGATAGGGCTAATGAGCGCTATCGTTATGCAATGCCTTTTAATAAAGTTGGAGCCGCGTAACCAGTCTGGTCCATGCTCGAGACTCTCGATACCAGTTTGCGTGAATTAGACACGCGGATTGAATGGAAACACGGCATAAATCACGGTATATACCGGAGAATACCGCGTTACTCTATACGAAGTAACTAATTAAGCCCCAGCGCATTTCACATGAGGATGACGGGCTTTCCATGGAAGAATCGGGCTTCTTATAATACCGTAATCAGATCTCCATCCGCGCATGATCAATCGACCGGAGCGCTCGTGCTCAAATCCCCCAACAATAAAGTCTCGATCTTCCTAATTACGAGGATCTATCTTGTAGGTACAATTCGCAATTGAAGTTCGTGTATTTGGCTAACGGAACAGGTGCGAAATGTACTCTACCATCGAGCGGTCATTCGTCATAATTTATTCGTATTGTCGATGGGTTAGATATCGCTTCAGCGACCGATCTTGCGCGCATATTCGTCTCGCGAGTTATCACTCGAGTCTAATTAACGTAATTATATTTATGTAATTATATTTAATTTATAGGTAATGAGCATAATTTTCTCAGACTTCCGTGCTTTTCGTCGAGCTAGGAAGTGACTCTGCCTTCCGGGTTGTACGCAGGTTGGTTCATCGGGTCCACGAATGAGCCATCCGAATGGTAAAAGAGTCGTCCGAACGCCGTTATTACCGACAATAAGATGACCCAGCTTCCGCGCGTATCATATGCTAATGAGAACTGACGACCCTCTATCTCTCTCAAAATTCTCTATCTTTTTCTACACTCGTTTCTCTCACTCTCATTTTTCTCCCGTCGGCGAGCCCGAAGCGCTACCTTCCCGAACGATATCTTCATTCGCGATTGCACGCGAGCTTGACCCTATACACCTACACTGTAAATAAAATTTTGAGGAATATACCTACTCAATATTCATTTGCATACGTTCCAATAAATATTCAATCTGCTAGACAAAATAATTGTTTGAAATATATCAATTTCATTTAAATTAATATTTAGTTATTTCAAACAATAATTCATGTTAACGAATTAAATATTTATTTGAACCAATTCGAGCACACTCAAGAAAATTTTGTTTCAGTGTCCCTACATGTATACGCACCGATCGCAGTCGGTAGCGAACCTCTCGCGAGCTCTATGCGCTCTCAATGTCGTCGTTAAACTCGTCCTATAGTATATTTTATACGATCTCCTGCGCCGTGTGGTGTATCAGACTCTAGCCAATTACGAGATGGTTATGACTCACTAGGCAATCGCGAACGGATTTCTCCCACCTTCGATAGACGAGTCAATTTCCAGTAACGCTCGCCGTTCAATTTTAAGCGCGTCTTTTGATATACATACTAGAATTCGCGCTAATCAATTTCAAGTTTATCGGTAATCTAGCGAGGCACAGTAGGCTAAATCCCGACCGGATATATACGTATAGAACGATATCTATATACATATATCTAGCCGAGAGTCGACGAGAGTAACAAAACTTTTCGTCGGATAACGCTGTGCGCGCGCTCGCGCACGGCAACACATCGCTTTTGTAAACTTCATGATTACCAGCTTAGCATCCTTTAAAACTTAGCCGAGACTTTAAAAAGAGAAACTTTCCTTAACTTGTTAGCATGTCTTTTAATTAAACCTTGGATTATAATCCTGTTAAATCCTTAATGCGGATTCGGTAGCGTTTCGTCATTATCATTTTTATTCTCCCCCGCGAAGCATATCGGCACACTTTAAATGGAAATTCATCTTCTAACGAAGGATCCTAATGTATTTCCGCCCGGGACATTTGCATTGTACGAATAGCCCGCGCCTTTGACGATATAGACGATTTCATTTCCTCCGGGTTAATTCGTTTACTTTTCACTATAAATATTCATCCCGGCGGGGCCCGTGGCAGTCGTCTCGGAGGAAGGAGAGTAATCTTCCGTGTGGTCGAGTCGAGTCTACACGTCCGTTGCGGGCCATACAAAGTAACCGCACGACCTCCCGAGATCGTGTCAGGAAGGTGGTTCGGCTCGCGCGAACGTTGCCACGGCTCCGGGGCCCCTCGCGGGTAAGAAAACAACGCTAAGAATGGCGCGTTGTCGGGGTTCCGAACGTTTGCGCGCACGATGTGTGCCCCTCGTGGGGATAGACACTTTAATAGACGTAATGAGGGTAATTGAGTTTTCAAATCATTCGTTTTGATTACATCTACACACGGGACCGGTGGGCGAAACATAGGGTAAGGGTAATTACGGGACCGCCCAGTCCCAAAAGAGCAGGTGCCTCTCGGGGCCCGCGCGCGCGAGCGAGCGTGATCAAGGTGTGAGGTTCAAATACTTGGACCGCCCTAATAGCCTCGAGGTTACGGATCCCTTTCGTGAAACTCGACGAACTGGTCTGCGAGAGGAGGCCAGTCCCTCTCGGCTCTCTCGTGATACCGCGAGAAATAGAGGGACCGGCCGGGCCCGTCTACGTTCGATATGTAGGTGAAATAATAGCGAGAATATACTCGCACCCATCAGCGGTGAGACGTGAGACTCGAATGGCCAACCGCGGAACCGATAATTAATAATGTCTCTATAACACCCGGCGAATTATTTACGGCCCGTTGTTATTAAATTCACCGATTTGGATTATAGAGATTATTTCGCGAGCATCGTAAACAGAAACTATCAGTTTTGCGATCGAACGTGTGTTATGCAGAATAGAATTTTTCGAGCTGGCAAAGTTGCGCTCGAGAGAGAAAGTAGATTTCACCGTTCATCCGAAACAGACCAGTATAGACACCTCTCGAGTTTTGGTTGTCTCCGGCAATATGCGAGTATGACCGAACCATAAGACAAAACCGAAGACCTTCGAGTTCCATCATCATTAGGCGGACTTAACGTCGTAATAACGAACGTATTTCAGGATCCGGCATTATTTAATAACCGTTTTTATTCGCCGCGGTTCGTCGTTCGCCGGCTTCGACGGTGGTCGAACCAATCCGCTCCGGAATTTAATAATCTCTCTTCCTCTGCTGCGTATACGGATTGTTGCCTGGCACTTATACGAAGCGCTATAGCAGGTAGGAGCCAACGCTATTGCGGAATAATATTGTCTACCTTCACTCGCAGTACGAAACACAGTGCGATGCGCGTCATTTGCCGTATCTGTCCACGCTGGTTTAGTCCTACATAGGTTTACGATCTAGGATTTGTACGCGTTTATCGGCTATACAGAGGAGAGAGGAGCGGGAGAGGGATGCGCTCTCGAGAGCTGTAACTGTCTAACATTAAAGCCGCGTATTCCTCGGTCTGTCCCATATAATATATACAGGGTGTTCCAAAAAAATCGCAATTTTTTTGAACAGTAGATCGTTAAATTTTGAAGGAACTGTTTTTCTCTCTTTTTTGTGCACAGTTGAGAACAATTTTGATCTTTTTAGTATATCGACCTAAAAAAAATTGATATCCAAGAGCACGTTTTGATTACATTATTTACCGGTTGAGTTGAAGTCAAATTCATATGTGAACGTTTCGTAGGCTAGAATTCAAGTTTTATTAATTATTGAAATGTTGAGGCAACTGAAAAACGGTAATAACCGGATTTTTAAGCTACAAAAGAGTTTTACCTCAGATTTTCATAAATTGCCCAATACTTGGGAGCCTTGGAGGAGAGTTGGGACACCCTGTATGTATTACATAGAGGTGGAGTCGCCTTTAACATATCTAGTTCGGATACTGGCAATACGGTTCAAATTGATAGGCTTTAATTAATACAGCCGAGGACTGTTCTGCCGTGACACTGACTCGATAATACCGGGGTTTATGAGCGTTTTAGCCGGACCGTGTCACTCGCACGGATCGGCTAACTTGCCGAGTGCGTGTGCTTTACGTATACCGATTCGCTGTACTGTGTATGGATACATCCTACACTAGGCTTACGGCAACAACTACCAGCCTCGCTACCGTTAAATACCCCAACGGTTACTATACTCGTTCACTGGCGCGGCATAATTCGAGTTGGTCTCGTGTCTCGTCGCGTGTCGAATAACCCAAGCTGCGTCCTATTGCCTAGGCAGTTTAGCGGAGAGCAATACGTCGATTCCTCCTCTTATCCGGAATGAGCGGAAAATCGATGTGCGTCGTTAAACCTTTCGCGAGTAACGAGTACCGATCCCAGAATTCGAATCACCGTACCATCGATAAAACGACACGGTCGTACATGAAAAATGAATTTTATGGTTCCTGTATTTACCGATAGATTTTACTATCGAATAAACTATCCAGTAAATAGGCATCGTTTGGAAAATGGACTAATTATGAATAATTTGAGACTTCGTATGTGCAATACAACTTTTTTAATATATGAGCGGTGATCAAACGAAAACAAATATTGTAACAGTCATGGTACCTAGTACCTAGTATTTTGTGCTTTGATTGTTCCTGATATAAATCAACAAACCTCACTCTGTATTTTTCTCCATTCGCGGTAGAGCATGGAGGTACGCGGTAGATGACCGCTCTCGCTGAGGTAATCAATAATGACTTAATGTCCTCCAATAACAGACACCATGGGTGGTTTCGACTCTCTTTCCTCTCCCTCTCTCTTTCAAGGATCTATAGGATCCCTCGGTGTTATTTGTTTGTCTTTTCTCGGTTCCTCTTTACTCTTCAATTTTTACTCATCTTTTTCCTTCTCGTTCATTTTTTTTATACCTTTTCGTATTTACGCCGAGGCTACGGCTAATATACACCCACGTCTCCGTGATCGTTAAAACCAGGCGTACACCGGCACGACGCTTCCCTCTCATCGTACGTCTCGACCGCTATTAAAGAAGTTTCTTCGACTGGCGATTACCAGAAAACGAGGGGCGTGTAAAAAATCGAAAAACGAAAAACAATGAGCGATATGGTCGTTCCTTTCGTACGACGACTGTTCAGCAATCGAGATTTAATCGTGGATAACAGCACCTCTCGGCGTTAACCGGAATGGCATAATTGAATCGTATGGCAACTTCATCGCCTTCGAGGTTTATATTCGTCCCTCGCGAGACAAGACGGGAAAATATCGATGCACGAGAATATACTATACGAGCTCGGAAAAGGACTCTCGACGTTTTCTTCTCCCCATGTGTATATATGTACTCGCGAGACATGTTTCTAAGAGGCCGTAATACGTTGTCACTTTACGACGAAGTTATAAATATGATGTACACGAACGAGCAATGAGGAAAAGAGAAAAAAATGAGGCGAGAGAGGGGCCGATCACGCGAGGGTAGGGGACAACGTTTCCCCCTCTCTCGGCTCCTTCGGTAATATGAATTAATCATCGGCCGTCGTATAAATAATTAGCCACGCTCGCGCGCAAAATCGACGATAAATATTTACGGCGACCGCCGGCTAGTGAGAGTCGATATGGTGAACATAATTGCGATGATCAGCTGTAAGTTTTTTCTTCTAGCCAGTGATTCTGTAAAAACATTTCTAACACCGCTTCGGTAATTAAACCTTAATTAATTGAAAAATCATCGAAATTAGCGAAAAAAATACAAAGCATACGGTACTTTCGCGGATTTCAAGGAAGAAGTCTTTCTCGTTATTATCTCGATTTAATTTCCTGTACGGAAAAAAGGTATTTATCTTGAAAGTTTATCGCGAGCGCAAAGTGCCTCTAGACCGGTTTAACGAGAATCATCGGAAAAATCCGTTTCTTTGCCTCGCATTTTCTTTCCTTTTGTCTTCTTACCGGTTTCCAACCCTATTTTTTTAATCTACGAAACGCGGAATATCCCTAGCATTTTACCCTCTTTACTCTCGAAACGCGTAGGCGTACTCGTGTATCAAATCAAGAGGCGCTCTTCCGCTCGTGCATCCGTGGAATCCCACGGCTATATGCCGCTGCACTCCATTAGACTATTATTGGATGGAGCGTGGTTGCGAATCAATCGCGTTGCACTGATTCGACGACTGTGTATTGTTGCGCGAATAATCATAAGTCTTGCCTAAATTTCTCAATTTATAACTCATTTATGCTATCTACCGGTATTCGAACTGCGGAAATATATTCTTTTGTATGAGAAATTGCGAATAGCAAATTCGCTTTTCCTCTTCGTGGATTAAGCGATTCGATATAAATTGTTAAAGCGTAAATTTGAATATTTCATATTTTTAATGAAGAAAAATAGAAATATACGAAATTTCATTATGAGATTCTTGAAGTTGACAGAAGAACTCGTATAATTACGCACAGAGTTTAATTTATATTTTATGTTAAGGACCTCGTTTTATTGCTCGTTCGTAGTATTGTGCCGATGAAACGACAATTAGTACCAATAAACTCCAAGCTTTTAATAATTCGACATGTGCACCTTTTCTCATATAATGCACACGATTTTTCCAAGCAATTTTGTGGAAGGCCGTGTCTTTCTCTGCATGTTTTCTTTTTATTCGTGCCACCATTGATTTCCACACTGTCGATATATCTCGTGGGAGGAAAATTGCGATCGATCTGAATATAAATAAAGATGTTATATGAAGAGTTCGTGCATTCCCAACGCGAACGTTACGCGAAGAACAAGACCTTTATCTTGACGGAAAAAAGAGCATCTGTCTAATAGCGGCGAAACACGCATGTAGGAAAGTGTCTTACTTCCTCGAAGAAGGGGGAACAACGATCGAGCGATAATATTAATATTTTCAACAGTTTATTTGCTCTATATCCACGTGATTCTTCATCACGTATGAGAAAGTAGGAAGAGGTATAGATATTTTATGAAATAACTACTCTCAAGTTCATATCCACAAAATCATTTCGACATAGAAAAAAACTATCGAGGTTCTCGTAACTAGGAGAATAGGACTTTTAATTAAATTTTCGAAGAAATTAAGAAAGTTGGCCATAAACGATTTTTCTCGGAACGTTAATTTGCGGATACGGAGGGTATACAAATCGTTTTTACGACTCTTCCACTCGGAGTTCGGACGTGTAACTCATCAAAGTTCGCCGGTAGAAATCGATCGTGACGGTATTTCATCGGCGGGACCTAGCGTACGAGAGTGGGGCTATATTCTCTTTATAGCTTCGCATCGATATTTCATCAAAGTGCATTAGCGCTCTGGTTTCGACTCCCTCTACGGCACCGTTAAATGGTACTTGTGGAACTTCGCCCACGAGTCGGCCGCTAGTTCTGGTACACACGCGCGCACGCTAGTGGAAGAGGGAGAGAGAGAGAGAAAGTCGAACCGTTGCGCTGCAAGACATAATGTATGTGATGCGTATCTTCCCAAAGTGGAGTTGGATTAAAAGTCTCCTGGAGCCGCGCCACTAAAATCCGCCCGGATCTCGCGCTACGTGTTCGAGATTTATCCGGCGTGAGCTTCCCGGATGAAAATTATTTCTAAGCCACTTGGGAGAGCTATTAGGCGTGCGCATTGTGTTTTGCACTGAGATACTCAGCTCAGTGCGATTCTTTTCAGTCGGAGCCTTCTTTTTTTTGCCAACGGAGTGCAGGAAACGAGCTACTTTTTGCGCGTAGCAATTTTATTCTTGAGCTTTGACTTTTCGTTTAACGCGATATCTAGTATGAGTTTCAAATCCTTTGATAATTATTTCATCGAGATAAAATATCATATATTTTCATTAATTACAATTTATAAGTGAAATTCTAGAATAGAATATAAAAAATAAGAGTAATTAATGTATTGCAAAATTTTACAAAACATGTCTATATTTATGTTGAATTTTCACATTTGTTATGTGTTAATCGTATCGCACGTTTAATTTGAAATTTACAATAGAAATTTCAACGGAACGGTAACCTCCTTCCGGACCGCAATAATTATCCTGTATCGGTTGATACCCGAGCTGAAGAGGAAGGGTAGCTCTATAGCCCGTCTATACCTGGATATCGCTTTTATACAGAAGCACGTTAGCCTCAGAGACGCGATTACGCATTTTCAGCGATGCGTTACTCAGGAAAAGGCAGATTACCGTAATGAACTGCGGCAACCCCTCAACATCGTACGGTCCAGCGAGTCGAAATATGGATAACCACTGTACGCGTCCGCGATTTACCACTCGTTGAACCCTATTCCCGTCGTTTAAACTCGCTCCTGCTTTCTCATTCTCTCTCTCTCTCTCTCTCTCTCTCTCTCTCTCTCTCTCTCTCTCTCTCTCTTCTTTCCCGCCTCGAGCCAACCCCTTTTCATTCGACTCTTTTTTTTCTCTCACCCCCACCCGGAGAGCGAGGGAGATCGAGCCATTCCGATCGATCGGTTTCTCCGCCGATCCGCGCACGCATCGAGTGAGGATACAGAGCCTGTATAGAGGAGGTGAAATTATTACGCCCGAGGTAAAAATTCGGAATCGCGAATACGGGAATTGAATTCGGCGATGGCAGACGCGGTGGCGGGTGAGATCGGTACCGCGATCGGCGCTCGTGGAATGGCTGGCTGATCGAAAACGGGGAAAAGGGCGAAAAACGTTTTGCGAGCGAGGATTATATGCGCCGATTCTACCACGCTAGATATATGAAATCCTGGAATTCGTCAACCAGACGGCAAAACTAATCTCGACGTTCTATTACGCCGGTATTTTAACGCGATCTGTCTCGATTCGAGAATATCCTGCTCCAAGGTAATAAACCTTAAAATCGTTAATATTTCTCCTTCCTTCGTTCGTTCCGCACTTTTGCCTCCTACGCTCGAGTAATCTCGGAATTGTGTCCGTCGGGTTTATTTTGAATTTCTCACCAACAGTGCGGAATGAGACTGGACAACGCACACCGCATCCTAATTACTCGTGTTCAGCTCTTACGTTAAGAGAGCGTTGTCCCGAGACCCGGAAAGTGGCCTTCGAGTAGTCCGGTCTTTAATAAAGCGTACTTTAAGAGTCCCCCTACGAAAAGCGTTGGCCAGGCTAAACTTTCAGGGTAAGAAGTGGACGTAGGAATGGAGAAAACTATGTCTTTTTGTCAAGTTGCAATACATAAGAATCGGGGTACAGGCAAGTGCTAAGGCAGTGCCAAGTTTTCGCGAAACTTTGCCCTGTACCTCGGCCTTTATATAGTACAGGTGTACGTACATAAAGACCTGGACGAAGCTCCAGTTCAAACCCCTCATCGTATCTCTGCTGTGGAGCTCGTGTAACGCGAGCGTTTATCAGTGTGATCGAAGTGCTTTCTCGAAAGGCAACTTTTATCGCTCGATTCTCTCGTACTACTTGTAAATACTCGAATAAGAATATTGCGATCGAACCGAATCCGCCTGGAATTAAGAATAATAATAGTGGATGATAAAAAACATCTCATATGTGCTGGTAATTTTTAAACGAGGAATCATATTAATTCTACTCGTTAAGTCAATTTGCATTACATTCACTACAATAATCTATGAATTCTGTGAACTGTCTTTAAATTTCAATATGGTATGTTTTTTACGTATTGTTTCACGCATTTTATTTAAAATTCACTTTGGAATGAATTCCAACAGCATTATACAATAAAACTGGAAAGAAGAAATATGAAAAAACACGAGTATACAAATATGATATCATACTTCAATCAATGTACTTACACATCTCCCATGCCGAACAACAATAATTCGAACTTCTACCTGAAAAAAAAGACGGGAGATGCTTCGCATCCGAGCATTTTCATTAAAACGGAATATCTCGCGTACAGACGCATGTAGGACACGGGCCAGGGTGAATATAAAGAGCCGTAGGAAGCGCAATCTCTCTAAAACGGTACGCGTATATCAGCGGGCCGTTGTTTCGGGTACAGAGACATATCGCGCGTTAGAAATCCGCGTTGCGTATTCTGCCGGCTGATTGTGAGCTGGTAAAGAACGCGAGTGTACACACGTGGCGTGTATATATATACGCGCATCGATCGTGGTGGTGCAAGAGGTGCGAGGAGATGCTCCCTATAAAGGATATTCCGGTGGCGTTCGCGAATAGGACGTGGACGTAAGGGGGTGAAGAGGACCCCGATTCCGAGTTGTTCTCCATCTTCGCTCCGTCCTGCTGAAATTCGCCACGTTGCCAACTCCATTCGCGTTTCGCTCCCTCTCTCGCGGTGTGTTTGCATTTGCGCGTTACGCCGTTAACGTCGAAAGCGGCGAAATACTAAGTGGTGGAAGTGCAATCGCGATCGCTGAATGCAACCCTTCCACTTCGACCGGTGGCAATTCCCGCACTCTATATCCGTTTGCACCCTCTCTCGTTCCCTCTCTCTCTCTCTCTCTCTCTCTCACTCTCTCTGGCTCTCTCGCGCGGGTCCCTTGATCATACCACCTCCCCCCTACCTCGCCACCACCACTCCAGATATATCCCGACAGCTATCTAGACTCCAGGAGATGTGCCATTTGAATACGAAATTCGAATACGCTGACGAACTGTGCATACATCAGTCTACGTCTGTTTGAACTGGTCCCTGTATGGTAATGCCCACGCGGTCCCCGTATATAACTACTATCTGCGCTATGTATGTTGTGCCATCCACGTGTAGATATACACACGTATACACATAGGCAAACGCATCGTGCACCACGAGAAGAAATAAACTCGATCTGTACGACGAAATTCGCATTTTGTCCCCTTCTCTCCCTTTAAGAAATGACCAAATTTACTTGGAATTCATGAAGCATCCAAAAGCCACACAGAAAAAAAGGATCACTTGAATCAAGAAATATATACTTGATTCAAGAGAGTTATGCGGAAGAAAAAAAAATTCCGTCATCAAGAAAATAATTTCTTCATAGTAGTAGAAAATTAAATTCTTGAATTGAGAATTTTTTCTCTTGGATCAAGATTTTTTTTCTTGAATTATGTATTACCATACTTGAACCAAATCTATCTTGTTTTATCCTAAGATAATTATTTCTCAAATAAAAAAAATAGTTTAAAAATAATAATACACTAAACTATTACTTATTAATAAGTAATAGTTTCTTGAATGAAGAATATATTGACTTATTCAAGGACACACGTTCTTGGATCAGAAAATTCACAAGTATTGTTTTTAAAATTTATTTCTTCATTCGAGAAAGAAAAAAGACTTGATATTGGAAAGTATATTTCTTCCGCATAACTTTCTTGATTCAAGTAATCCTTTTTTTCTGTGCATGGTTTCTCTATTTCTTTAATATTTTACGAAAATTTTCATTTGTTGCATCGATATTCAACTGTATTTACGTAGTGATCAGAACATATTTTATAAATTTTCTGCCATTCTCTTTTTACAATCGAAACATACACTAGAACGATTCGAGGCACAAAACATTATAAAATATTTCTGCCAAATTGAATTCGTTTGTGTTAGCGGATGCCACGTGGTTCGAAATAATTGATGGATACCGTGTTTGAAACGAATTTTCTTCTTCTATATACGTAAATGGGTCGTGCTCACTATGCGAGCGAATATTTTTTCCCGTCGCGGTGGTGAAGCGAAGTGAAACACGAACCACCGAGATAGTTAATCAAAAGCAATTTTTAAAGGCTGAGGGAGAAAGAGAGGGAGAGAAAGAGAGAGAGAGAGAGAAAGAGAGAGAGAGAGAGAGAGAGAGAGAGAGACAGCACACCCGACGTACCGTTTTACGATGTATGGCAACATTTAACCCAGATAAATTGCGCGCGAGGAATCGTTCTTTTTTCTCCTTCTCTTTCTCTATTTTCCACGTTCAAGTTTCAAAGCTGTATAAGACAGGAATCGAAGCTAGACGGAGGTCCCACCCCGGACGCATTTGCGAAGCCTCACGCCACGTCGAGCCCGTGTAGTATATACCGGAGTAGCTTGAATAAAAAGTGTAGTCAAATGTGAAATCACGAACGCGTGTAGCTTTTAAGGGGGAGGCTGGAGGATTTACCGATCGAGCACGTCGCCTCGGGTAACCCGCTTGATTCCGAATCACAGTATGTCTTTAAGGGTAAGGGAGGATGTGAAGACTGGAAAGAGAGAGAGAGAGAGAGGAAGGCAGAGAGAAAGAGAGAGATGTGACATTCGAACCCATAGCAAACTTTAAATGACTTTCACTGTTTTCAAAAGTTGGGTTACCAAAGGGAGCCTCCTCTACATTCATCTTCTCTCCGTCCGAACCATCCGTTTCTGTGTGTTCTTGTCTCGTTTGTGCCTCCTTTTCGGATTTGGTCTCTCTCTCTCTCCCTCTGTCTCTCTCCTGGTTTCTATACTCGAACGCCGCGAAACGATTCGACGAACCGACGCTTTCCACCCTCGCGCCTTTTTTACCACCCCTCAATGTGCTGTTTACAAACCTCACTCGGAGCATAATGAAACTTTTTTTTTTTAAGTTATTTGCGGTGAAGGTCTTGGGCGTCTCCCCGATCACGTTCTCTCGCCCCATCCGAACGAATAACACACACACACTCTCGCGCTTGAATTTTCTTTTATTTCTCGAAGTTTCGTAACTTTCGTTCATCTTGCTTGATGTTATAAATCTAATCCAATTCGATAAAGTTTTGACGCGGCGCTGAAAAGTTCACGAGGTCGATAAAATTATTTTCTCGGCGAAACGAGGAGGGGACTCGTTTTCGGTAAATTACACGTGTCGTGAAATTCTCAAAGTAGAAGAGAACACGATGGCACTCGAAGCGAAGGACGAGTATGCTCGAATTTGAAGAAACTGAAGTCGGTCGTCTTTTGACGCATACGCTTTTATAATCCTTCGCTTCGCAAGCCACTAGGATGTGTATTTCAATGGCATAGAGGAGCGTAACTCGAGTTTTCACGGCTCTCGCGAAAAGATCTTCTCGCGGAGCGCGCGGGAACGTTAGTCGACGAAAATATAACGAGACGGATTCTGTGTAACGGCAAAAAGTTTTCTTCTCTCCTTCTACCCCCCCCCCCTCTCCCCCTCGTTCCCCCTTTTTTTTATTTTATATATCAAACTGACACTCGCGCACGTCGGTAGTAAATAACCTTGCGCGACTCCTCGGGACGTTATATGAGAAGCTCGAGACAGATCGCGAAACTTTCACAAAGTGGCTCTCATTTAATGACGTTATATATAACTACCCCCCGCGCGCGAGTTTAACTTTTGTACGCGGAGTATCGTCACGAGCGAGAGAGACGACGACTGCCAAGCGGGTTAGCGATGAATTACACTCCTCGTGTGCGTTCGTAACGCAGTGAGAGTGCGCTGGACCGCTTTAGTTTCCTCCGCTGGAGCGCCGAGAGCTTTTTATTTAAGCCGGAAGGTAAATGGAAGGAGACAATTGTCGGAACGAAAACGATAAAAATGATTTATCGATATATTCAAAATTCTCGCCGATGCATAAAATTCTCAGGAATGTCCTTTCGTTTTCAACGATAAAAGTTTTTTTTACGTTGTCCCGAAACACCCGAGTCGAATTTTTTTTAGTAAAAATTATGCATTCGATACTCGATTTTATCCCAAACTAACGATCATTTCGAAAATCATTTCGAGTATGATTTTTTAGAAAAATTAGAGATTTCGAATAGAGAAATTAAAATTTGCCAAGCTGTATGTGTATACACGAATGATTGTACGAGTCGACGGTATGTTTTACGAGCTGGGTACTTCGCAGCTCCTAATCGCCGGCTATCGCTGTAGCGTCGACAGCGTCGGCGAATATTAAAGTAAAACCCGTAACGCAGGTGCAATTTCCCATTTGCCCTCCCTTGTGCGAGTCGACTGCCATACATTTTCATGTAGTTACACTTTTGGAGCCAGCGCGAACATCGCTCGGGCGTCCTTCGTTAACGGCAATTTTGCTCGCTGGTAGGATCGTGGACCTTGAAAGGTCCTGCTCTCCGTATTCGTTCCAAGGTCGGCTTGCTCTTTCCGCTCGCTCTCTCGTCGTCCAGTTAATGCCCAGCACTTCGCATGGCTAATAAGGTAACGTCGTTCGGTCGTGCGAGTTGGCTGCCGCGCGCTAATGAAAATGGCGAAAGACCGCGTCGGGACTGTCGCGTGCGACAGAGAAAAGAGCGGCGAAGGAGGGAGGGAGGGAGAGAGAGAGAGAGAGAGAGAGAGAGCATAAAGTGTCGAGAGTATATAGAGAGGACTGAAAAAGGGTTGTGAGGAATAAGCGCTGCCAGTGGGTGGAGAGGAAAGACCAAGTACGAGGGAAAAGGGTGCAAAGGTCAAGCCAGGGTTATGACTTTTTACGTACCGAGCTGGCTTCTCGTATGTGAATAATACGAGTCGAAGGGGAAGTCCCCAGGCTTTGGAAAATTTTCCCGCGTCACTCGTTAAGAATCGTTTTAGAACAAATTGCTTTCCCGCTGGACGAATCGTGCAACGGAGAGAAATTAATCTCGTTGATTTCTGTAAGCGCGGAATCCGTGGATAGTTTCTTCGATGTAAAAAGTTAATAAGATTCTAATTGGAGATTGGTTGGTACAGACTAGTGAGTTTGTTTTTCAAACCCCTACACGAGAGAGCGACAAGAGCAATAGCATTTCCATGAATAACAGAAATTTAGTAGACAAGAGCCACGCCTGCATCCTACAGCTCGGACCATTCTTCTCTTCCTACTTCTGTCCACCCACACAGCGTATACAGAAGAAGCAAAAGCGCATCCCACTGACTCCGTTTCGAGGCATACTTCACGTACGAGACGCCGTCTGTCTACCGGCTCTCTGTCCAGGGAAAAAGCTTCGAAATGCCTCTGAACGCGCTTGCCAAGTTCCGTAAAACTTCGCTAGCGTGAAAAAAACGTGGAAAAAAGTAGCCGTAACCCAGCGCAAGAGAAAGAGAGAGAGAGAGAGAGAGAGAGAGAGAGCTAAGTACTTTAATTTGAAGTTAGTTTCACGTTCGAAGCTCGTCGCAAGAAGACCGGAATTCGAGTTAATAAGCCGACGTAGCACTCGGAATCACATCAACGCGAGATTATGAAATTTTATTAGCTCGCTCCACGGTATGATGTGCAGTGCGTTCGGGTTCGTTCAACTCGACTGCAATTATTCCGATTGTCGTGTTTCATAATGGAAATAAAAAGCTCGGATAACGACGTTAAGGGACTACCGTGATCGTCTCTTCTATCGTATTTAACGTATTAATAACGGACAAACAATTGAAAAAAGAACGATAACAACCCGTTTGGGTAGACAATGCTCTAGACTAGATTAGAAGCCCGTCGAGTGAATCACGATGCTTCTCCTCCCGGTCAATTGAATTAAAACAACCAGAATCGATCTCGGAGAGAGTTCACGACACGAGCTCCATATATCTCCCGGCCATTAAGTTCCACGTCGCAGAAACACCCTCGAGCATTATCGTCATTTTAATCGACGAGAACTTCGATTAATTATTCCACTAGCAAACATCAGATCATTCTCTCCCTTTCTCTCTCTTTTGCTGCATTCAATTTGCGTCCAGCTGATTAATCATTCCGTTCGACCTTTACGTATCTAATTTCATTTTTTACTTTCCACTTAACAAAAAACGACGACATTAGTGCCACGCTTTCAATTTTCGTCGACGTTATGGTTAAAAGTACATGGGCATTGAACAAACTCGCATTTTGTAAATTATCACTTCGAGCTTCTCGAGAGGAAAAGTCACTTGTATTCCCTCGGTTTGTTAGTTCAAGGTAGATCGGAATGTGGCGAAACGAGTTAATGAACTTGTTCTCGGGCGCATATAAATATAGATCTCATAACAGTTAGCACACGAATGGACATGCAATTCCAATTCCAGGACTTCGAATGTCAAATCGTTAAATACAGCAAATATACCGTTTGCCAGTGGTGAATTTTTTTTTTTTTTTTGGTTACGAAACTGTCAACTGTCAAGAAACTAAAAATAGTGCACCTTATGTTGTACGGACTCGCGACTGGTCAATTCCGCTTTGTGATAAATGCGTGTGCCGTACGTAGTCGGGTAATAAATCAACATCGCGTCCCTTTCAACGAGGTTATTTTTGCACGGAGGCTCATTGACAACGCTTAGCTCGGAAATAATAAATCGTCACGCACCGCTACCTATGAGAACGGGCTTCCAAAGTACAAGAGAGTTACGTAACCTCGAATTGAACTTTCAATGAAATTTCGTTTACCGAAACTAATCGACAACTCTGATGAACAATTAACGAGTGACTTTAACGGTTTTACTTTCAGTTTAATTTGAACATAACGTATGCTACTCGAGCGATATTTACCGAGGATCGGATTCTTGAGTAATGTCCAAGGTCAAACAAATCAGTCACACAAGTTGACTCTAATATGACGTATACCGAGCGATATTTTTGCGAAACTTCGAAACACGCGACATTTCGGCTCGGCTAAAGCAGAGTTTTCACATCCCATTCCTTTACTTGCTGGAAGTTGAGGAACGAGGAACGGAGCCAGGAAAATCTCATTAGTCAATACACGATGGGGATGCGAAGGTAATCTTTGGCCAAACACGATGCGGACGAGAACGAGCGAGACAGGAATGCCGAAACGTACGAGTGGCTATTATCCGATTTCTAGACCCCGGGTGTGCTCAATCCGATTGACGGATCCGTAGCTGACCTTACCGTCGACGACGGACGGCATGGCTGGTGCGCGTCGTTAGCTCCCGTCAAACAGTCGTCTCGAGGCTTTAAAACCGCGACAAAGCTCGCCATTCGACAAACAACTAGCAAACACACGTCGGAAAGCCATTTCTCTCTCCTTCTCTTCGTTCCATTTCCTATTTTCCATCTTTCGCTCTCATTCCGTCCTCCTCTTCTATGCAACGATGTATTGGGATTATCGGGAGCATTTCGATATCCACAGCGTTGGCCAAAAAGCTAACAAATTTTTTTTTAAATTTCATTACTCGATGTGAAAATTAAAAAAGACATTAATTTTCTTACTTATATACTCGTCAAAAAGTTACGGAGACAGTTGTTCTCTTCTCTCTCTCGTCAATCGAATTATAATTGTATAAAAATGACAGGTGTCCCCTTAATTATTTTGAAAAGTGTATTATCATTAATTTCATAGAATTATTTAGACAAATTACGTGTTTCGTAACAATTGCTTCGTACATTGTTACTTAAAAATTACTATATACAATATACATTTCCAACAATGCAGGACGAGGCACGTCCATCGCGGGTGGCTTCTCTCCCGTTCGAGGTAGGTTTGTCAGTGTGCGATCTTAGGGGCGCGGATGATCGTCGCCAGTGTTGCCAGAACGTAGCCAGTAGGGATGATATCGATCTTGTTTGTACTGCTACCTGCATTCGTGACCTGTCATAATTGGACGCGGACATTCCTACGATAAAATCTCAGTATTATAGGCGCGCGCGCGAGCTATGCGAGGAGGAGATTGCCGGTGTATACGCGCTGTGCGCATTCGGCCCTGGCTCGCACCGACCAAGATTAATTGTTTATGTTTTAAATCTGGTAACAAATGGGCGACCGCGTTACCTCAGGAATGCCCCCACCGCGAGTGCGCGCTCGATCGATACGACGTGCATTACACGTTGCATATATACACGTAGCGTGAACCCTACCAAGAGACTCCTTTTGCTCCTTTTTCATCGGTTTTCTTTGCTCTCGTCATGCAGAAAACAACGATGGCCGATCTCGCTCGAGATACCATCGAAATCTTCGTGTAGGACCTTTTTTTTCTCCTCGTAATCAAATTCAGCGTAATTAATCAAGAATTTTGCAAATACGCAAGATCGATCGAAGGCCTGCAACGAAATCGACGGCACGCGAAGGAACAATTTCGCAGTCTTCGTCGCGGAAGCCACTCAATGTCACCGAACAATGCTCGTAATAAGTTTCGCGATGATCGTCATCGGTCGTTACACCTCGTGCACATATGCGTATGTATATGAACGTATGCAGAGGCTGGTGGCGTGTGTACGCCTGTAAGACCGTAATTGGACACCCGCTGTTGCGAGAATCGACGGGACCGCGGATGGGTCAAAACCCTGATAATCTCGAGAAGGTTTCTCTATCTTATTGCGCTCGACTTGCTCGGAATGAGATTCTCACTCTCCTCTCTCTCTCTCTTCTCTCTCTCTCTCTCTCTCTCTCTCTCTCTCTCCTCTCGCGTTTCAGTCCGCGAGAGAAGGAAAGTTTCTCACCGAGACGACCTCGTGTGACGGCAATAGCCGCGCGGGCTTGCCCCCCTCGGAACTTCCAGCCGAATCCGAGAAAGGGAAAACAACTCGTCGCGAATAGATTAAAGGAGGTAGGGTCGTGAGTTTCCCGTTAATTTCGTTAATCCGCTAATGCCGAGTTGGCGTAACGGATAATCGAGAGGGGATTAATCGAGTCTTGGCGAACAACAGCCGTAAAATTGGGAAGAAGAAGGATCTGGGATTCGGAAAACGTAATTTACGCTTGTGAATTCCAACCCGGTGATATATATATATAGAGTGCGAGGGTGGAAGAGAGAGAAAGAGAGAGAGAGAGAGAGAGAGAGAGAGCTAAAAATTTGTTATTCTTTAATTAAATCGAGGACAAACGACGTAACGAGCGAGCAAAGATTTTCGTGGGACATTTGTCAGCGGCATTCCGTGCTCGGTAAATATCGCTCGGTGTTAATGTATGACCCAACGCTGATATTACCCCTTTTAATTACCGGAATAAAATATCGTTTTGCTTAAAGAACCAGCGCAACGAGAAGACGCTCTTCTCTTCGGAATCGTAGAAATAAGGTCGAGTGGAGGGTACGCGATCGTCTGGTACAATACAATACGGGCTTCATGCATAACTAACGTCTAGTTTTTTGCATCCGCAGTTGTCAAAAAATATAATCTTCGTGTTGAATCAAGCGAGGCTCGGTGGAATTAACCAAGCCGTTAAATCATTTTTATCGCGTCTCTCCAACAGACTCCGCTCTCTATTTAATTAACCGTGTCGCGCGAGAGCGTTAAACGGAGAAAGCGAGGATCTTCGAGACTCGGTTTGTGTTTCGTGCAGTTTATTTTTCGCGCTTTTTCGCTCCGAGGAAACGCCGTGAATGCTCGTAAGTTATAATAGACGAATGGCCGTCCGAGTGAGTTTAATTGAGAAGCCGACTCTCGGCCTATAGGTGGAGCTTTTTCAACCGAGAGAAGTCCGACTCGGGCTCCCTTTATTGCCCAGCTATAGCTTCGCGTAATTAACCACTTGTCCCCGCGGTTCTCGCGAGAGAGTCATCGGGACTTCAATTCGCGCACTCTATCTCGCGTCCCGTCGATACTCCACCTCTAATCGAAATCCATTCTTGTCGGCTGATGAAGAGTCGGAGGTGAAAGAACCGGATTTCGTCTCATGCGACGCACTTGACTCTCTTTTCACGGATTTTCGTGACTCGTGAAACGAGAATCGGGATTTCGTTGAAGCGCTAAATTGCCGTTGAAACATTCACCGATATATCTGATATATCAAAGAATCCGTAAAAATATGAAATGTATTTTCGAAATTCATTCGAGCAATGAGCAATGCTTTCGAAACGTTATATTAATTTAGCGAACATTCCCTCCAATCGAGTAATAATTTCATGGAAATTTAGTAATTTGGTATAAATATTTTCTCAACATACAGATGCGAGTTATTTACAATCCAGAGCATATGGTTCGTTTCGATTTGCCGAGCCGACTTAATTACACGAGTTCGTCTTATCACAATGAAATTTATGTATATATGTGCATGCAAATAAGTCTGCTATACATAAGAACAATCATAAGCTGAATATTTCGCATTATTATATACATCGTAGCGAGATAAGATAGACGAAACGCAATAAAAATATCGTTCGTGCGATGCACTCGAGATTGTCTGGCGCGCTGCACCGGCTCGTATAACCCGCGATAATTAAAACGCGATGGTGCGATGGTCAGTCTCTCTCTCTCTCTCTCTCTCTTTTTCTTTCTCTCTCAGCTCGCACATTCGTACGACAAAAGATTCTTATGGGGCGAAAGACTGCGAAAAAAAAAATTGTTACCACCGGAAGTTCGTTGTTTAATTATGATATAACCCCTTGTCGGCAGACTTGTTCCTTCACAGATATTCGCACGAGATCGGCAGAGAGGTTCGTGAGTTACCAGGAAACATTCGTCGAACAAACCTGGCAAGCCAAGTCCCATTATTAATGTTGCCTTTATCCGTTTTCGCGTTTGGCGTCTCCGATTGGTCGTATGTGCCGTTGCCCCCGAGCCGCGTGCTCATTAATCAACGCGACGAGCTCGTATAAGCAACGACGCGCATCGAGAATTCGACGACGCTACGAGATATTGCGGGTTATATAGGTAGTCGAGCATAGTAGCGAAAATTAACACGTACGAGGATACTCGATCGGCGCATTATCGAACGCAGTGACGCGTGTAGTGAATATCGAGTGAAGAGATATCGGAGTACGCACCTTGCTAGAAGATCGATCAACCCTTCGTCGTAGATTTCAACTATTTTCGCTTGATTAAGAATTATTGTTATACGTATGTAATTAGAGTCTCCAAATATTCACGACAATTTTAAATAAATTTTTCTCTGTCATTTAATTAATTAACATCTTGTGCACTGATTTTTTTTTCAACAGTTATAATTAAGATCTCTCGTTTAAAATTTCGAATTAAAATTTTACGAATTCTGTTAGTTATCTTTGAATTTCAACATACGTTATGAAACGTAAATTTAACCAAAAATCATCGGTTTCGCAAAACTCAAAGAGAACGAGCGAATGACAATCTCGACGTTCCGATCGAATTTGATCTCCTCGCTTCGCTCGCAGGTAGAGATAAACGTACGGGGTCCACGTAAAAAATAAACGATCGGCTGTTCGACGTCGTGGCCCGTCGAGTAACCAATTAACCGCGAAGGACTCGGTCAGTTCGCTCGCTCGCCGCCAGCTTGCGTTCTTTTCGAAAAAAGTGACGGTCCTTTTTTCCCCGAATCTAGATATGGAACCCACACGTCCATCGATGGCGATCATAACGAATCGTCCGTTGACGTTCCGCGGCGCGGTGAGGTATCGATAGCGAGCATGAGCATCGAGTGGGTCCTCCTCGATCGTGGGGAACCAGTTTCGGACCGGTCGACCGGGCCCATCGAGAGGATACCAGGAGATTCCGCGGAGCGAGAGATGGAACGACCGACCGTATCCGCGATCGGATTCAAAATTGATACTACCCGTCTGGCGAACCGGATACGGAGAGGAGGCGCATTAATATGAGATATCGCATTCAACAATGACAGCGGCCGCGAGGAGCGTTGTTACCACGTAATTGATAAGCGAGTGCTTTTATTCCTGCTCCCTATTCGCTTCCTTTTAATCCAGTGGATCCTCTTACTTTGCGGCAATTTTAAATATATATTCCAGACACTATTAGGTGCGGTACCATAACGAGAATTTTTCGATGCTTCAGTTTATATTCGTGGGAACGATCTTTTCTTTAAAAATGAAAACTCTTTTGTGAGGTTCGATTTGAGAATAATAATTGCACAGCGATAAGCTCGACGAGAGATCGAGAGTGAAGTTGTGTCTGCGTGGGAGTACGATACGTGCTTTTATTTAAAAGCGCGACGCGAGAGTATCGTTATTGTTCGTTCTTCTGGCGAATTTCTCGAGCTCAATTTTAATAAATATCCGCACCGAAATTTAGTGTACGCGCGCGAACATATTTTAGATAAAGGTGAAAGCATTTTCCTTGCGCTTGAATATCGCAATCGCGTTTTTGGGACAAGTTTTTTGATTCTCTTGCACGAAGCGAGACGTGGAGTTCTTTACCTTTCACTTTTTGGATATCATCCGCGCATATAACGTCGTTTAAGCCTCGCTTATCATACAGTGGTCCCGCAGTCCCGCTCGGCGATGCGTGGAAAGGACGACGAGGACGAGAGCGTGCGAGCACGCGTAAAATAAATGGCTCGTAATGGAATTTCGATTCGGAGTGAAAAGAAGGTAGGCAGGAATGAAAAAATAAAAAGAGGTGAAAGTAAGGAAATAAAAAATAAGGAAATACGCGTCCGATAGCGGTTAATTATATTGAGGGGGTGAAGGAGAGGGAGGCCGTATATATACGAGTGTGTTTTATCTGTGCGGGCGAGTTAAACGAGTAAAAGCCCCGAATGAGCCTTGCCGAGATAACGGTTGAAAGCTTGCCCCATTAATGGTATCTAGATACCTCTGGACATTCTTCTCTTTCCACGCCGAGGAATATCTGAATAATTATCCGACGTGTTGTAGGAGATTAAGGTTTGGCCAACGCACGTCAACGTCTGTCTCCGTCCCGATGTTCGAGCATCTCGTTGTTATTTGCAGTCGGAAATCTAACGTCAACTTCGACAAAAATCAACTATCGAAATTGGTTTCTATAATTTTTGATGCTCAGTTGAGAATTTTGTCGACACAAAAGTTGTCTCAAAAAATAAAATTTTAAACTTTGTATCGGCGATTCTACTTTTTCGATGATTCCTAAGACATATTGAAAGAAACGTATTTCAGTGGTTTTGAGTAAAAAGGGATAGCGAGACACAGAGATCGTATACATACGCGTATGAATAATCCCCGAGTCGACATTTTTCCACGGGGCCGCGTCGCGAAACGAGCGTGATATACGGACCGATTTGGTCCGAATATTAATATCGCGTTACGGCAAAACTCGAGTTAAATCTCGTGCGTCCGGTGTGTCCGTGAGAACGTTGAACTCGCCTCGTGCGGGCGCCATGTAAAAATTAAGGAAACACGCGCCCCACCCTCGCTACACTGTAACAAATTTTTTTCCACGCCACGCAACTCGAACACCGACGATTGGTGCATCGCGCGCTCGTTTAACGGCACTCTTGAAAAATAATCACGACACGCGCGCCGTATATACCGAGTTGGGCGATAAAGAACACCAAGAACCGCATTTACACGCTTCGAGTAGAGGATTATTAAATTTGAACTACGTTACAGTCTCCTCTCTGACGAGCGGAATACAAAAAAAGGTCAGTTTTTTGATTAAATAAAGTTCGATTCGTATATTTTTTGCGGTGAAATTATTTTTACGAAATCTTGCTTACTGAAATATCGTAATTTAATGCTTTCAGTTTGCAGTAGGGCGCGTTGCGATCCAAGTTACGGATATCAATCCGTCTCCGTGAGTTAATCTCCGGGAATATAGTTAATCCCAGCCTGGATTATAAAACGCCGCAACATTTGAGCGACCGAGCCCGAAATCTCGCCCTTCCAACCCTCCTGGCTGAGTTTTATAAATTTTACTCGTCGCGCGATGGGCCGCTTACTCGTGTTTTTATCCGTAAAACGTCCGGAGAATAAATTGATTACGGAGTTTATCAATTCGTTGCGATTCAAATATTTTAAAGTTTCTTTTCAGAAATGTACGTTCCACAAAAAGTAACAGGAATAAATAATTCGAACGTTCCTCGATAGGACATATCATATTTCTTTAATCGGAATTTTCGCGAACTTTTCAATTTCTCTTGCACAATGAATATACCGAAATAGCGTGCGTAATTATGAATTCCCGCTCCTTATTTCGGTCATAACTATAGCGACCAACCAGATTTGTCTCATCTCTCAACGTGAAAATTTCAGCCAGAGGGGCGCATCGTCGATGACAAACGCCCGCGCGCGTCTCGTTAATTAGTATCGTCGGATCATTAACAAACTCTAGAGTAGTCGATAAGAGGCGTCGCCGAAGCTTCTCGTGCTCGAGATAAAACGATGACGTCACGTATTATGAAGGATGAATTCATTTAATTTTATTTATTTATGTAGCTAAATTTAATAATTAATCTTTTTCAATTTTCATAAAAAACGATTTCAATTGCAAACCTGTTGTCGACATGCAATTTCACTTAAAATAAAGTTTGTGGAATGTACTTATTATTTGCATGATATTAAGTGGGTAGGTACATTCAACAAAATAATTGTTTGAATTCAAGATACTAATTTTATTCTAAATAATATTTCTTTATTTTGGATATTGATTCATTTGATCCAACAGAATATTTATTTCCATATTTGCAAGCAAATGTTAAACAGCCCCAACAAATTTTTATTTTCAGTGTACTTATGACGAACGATTCCGAAGAAGTTGAAAGAGAAGCACGCGAGTCATCCAATAACCGTAACATTTTTTCTCTCTAACATACTCTGGATTTAACGACACTGTTGAGTATTAAATCTCGTTCGACTGGAATTTCGCAAATTGCCGGAGCGAGCAATAATGCGCGCTCGTTTCTCAGGTTGCGAGACGCGCCTCCTACGATTCGCCGCTCATACCGTATACATATATATGTATACAAGACACAGTGAAAACGACAAAACGAGGCCGATGTTCGCGTTCCCCGAACTAACTCGTCGTGGCCCATCGAGAGACGTCTTGTCGCTCGTCGTGTCACCCGTCGCGCTCTTCTTGTTTCACGTTTTCGTTGCCCCTCTCTCTATATCTCTCTCTCTCTCTCGCTCTCTCTCTCTCTCTC
>NCVS01001336.1:68460-99087 GCA_003055095.1 Goniozus legneri
TCTCTCTCTCTCTCTCTCTCTCTCTCTCTCTCTCTCTCTCTCTTTCTCTTACTCGCAGACTCTCGCGATGAATCCCGTCGTTCGTTCGCGCAGGCAATTTGTATCGGCGAAATTCCGCGTGACGAGAGCTTCTAAGAAACGGGCGCAAACCACTTAACTCCGTCCACTCTCGGATCCCCATTCTCTCGTCTCCCTTCGATTTTGGCGAGAGTGAGAAAGAGAGAAGAGGAGGGGAGGGGGGAGGCGCTCTTATCAACGACGGGCCCGACTTGGCGAACGTATGACGCGCGCTTTATTCGGTACGATCGGCCATACCTTTTCTCTCTCCTCTTTTTTTTCTTTTCGTATCTTCGACCTCTTCTGAATTTCTCCTCGCCATCGAGAAAAAGGGAGAGAGAGAGAGAGAGAGAGAGAGAGAGAGAGAGAGAGAGAGAGAGCGCGTTTAATTTATCACCGAAAATGAATATTCCGATTACGATTAGCGACGCATTAGCGTAATGCAATTTCGCATTTTAATAAAACCGATTCGCCGTTTTAATTCTCGCTTCGAAGTAACGAACGTTTTATTTCATCGGCCCTTGTTCGCTAGTACGAAAGACGATATCCCCATCGGTCGTTGGTATTGACACGGCGATCGTGCGAGTTTTCTGAAACGTCTTGCCGGTGGGTGGTGCGGAAAGACGGGCGCGAGAGCTCCGGCTTGATGAAATGGTAGCGGAGTAATTGAAATCTCGTGTTCCTCGCAGAGTCGATACGACGTTGAGGGGCTCACCCTCTTTCTCTCTTTTCGTCAGTCTCCTCTCCTTCTTGCCGATAGCCGGCTCGTGTTGAGGGGAACGCGAAAGCCGCCAGGTAAAGGGGGGCCCCGTTCTATAAGTTACACGTGGAGCTCGCTGAGAAAAAAGAAAGATAGACCTTAAGCCGATTATATCTTCCTAAATATGAAGAACGCGCCTTCCAACCCCCCCTCCTCGCCCTCCCATAAGCACGGGAGCTCCGTGGAGGCTATCGGAATTCCGTTGCCTGTTTCTGATACGCAAAAACCTTCACCGTCTCGGAATATTATAAGCAGGTTTATTTTCTCTCGAAGGGATTTGAATAAGTCGTTAATTCGTCGCTCTATCGATAAGACGAACGTCCTAGCTGATTCATCGTAAAATCACGGAATCGTACTTGAAATTCGACTCGCTATAAATGGATCGAATAGAAGCAGGATTTTACAGTAAGACAGAGAACAAATGGTACGGGCTGTTCGTTCGGCGCGAAAGAGCGCATCTGTGCACCTGCATGCGCAACTCTGACGAGTTTGCCGGCGCCGTTTCGCGAAAAACGAATCGTCGTATCGCCGTGTGGGATTCGGGAAATTGAAATGCCTATGTGATAAAAAGGTTACGACAACAGTAAACACGTCGATTTCACTGGATACCTAAACAAGAGCTAGTGGGGATTTTATATTTATACGAACGTGAAACTTTTTTTCGAACAGATTGCGTATTCTTTCTCATTTTACATAAAACCTTGATGTGAAAAAAAAATTGAAAAAGTTGGATCGTTACGTCGCATAGAACAAAAACGTACACAGCTCAAGAACTATTTTACGTTATAATGCAGTTTTTATCGTATTATTATTTTCGAAAATTTATAGCGTAGCCTAAAATATCGGCGGTAAATTTCCAGCCCACGATCTAAACGTAATGAACCGCGAAGTGCAAGAGAACTCATTAGAGGAAGATAGTAGGAAAATACGTGTACAGAGAGAGGGGAATAAGAGAGCGAAGAATTGCACGCGTGTGAGAAAGCGAAGCAGCGGCAAACGAGGAAAGGGATATAGAGAGCTGAAAGAGAAAAAAAAGAGCGGAGAAGAAAGAAAGAGGGCGATTCGCTTGGATAATCGCCCGCGGTGGGTGTAATCGACCAGGAAGAATTCGCCATGAGATCGGACGCCTCGTTCCTTCTCCTCTCGGTTGAATTTTTTTCCCTCCTACCTCGCCTTATCCTTCCTATCCGAGCGCTTAATGGCGTACCGAGGAACGAGAAAACTCGCCCGAAACAAGTTATTTCGCGGTAGTTTGTTAATTGTCGGCGAGGTCGTGTGTCAAAATTCGGCGACAAACGATGTAAGAAACCAATATGGTACTCGGTGATACTTGTTCCTCTTTCGTCTCTCTTCATCTTGCGCGAAATTACACGATATTATCGTGCGAAGCGTGGTACCGGATGGACCAGCCGAGAAGGTAATTATTTAAACCGAGATAGAGGTCCCGATATCGCTGATACGCTTTACATCGAGCTCCCTTTAAACCTAACAATCATTGGCATCTTTACGACAGCAGAAGACAGTACTTACTCCTCATGAGGTGTAATTCCGGCAAACGAGATACGAAAATTCGGCGTTTATTTTTTCATTTTCATTTTTACCTCGCGAAACGAAACCCCTCCTGGTCTCGAATGTTGCAAATTATTTTTTAATGCATTTAAGAGTATGTAATGGGGGACCGGGAGGAGAAGAGAAGTGTTTGTTAATGGTCGGTAACGCGTAAGTAGAATCCGATGAGGAAACGGGAGAAAGGCGAGCGCGCGTGGGTGGGGATCTCTGTCTTTGCAAAATTCAGAATGCGGAAACCACAGAGCGGCTCCATAAAATTGTAAAATAATTTTCAGCGTAAGCTCCCATGGCGTTTGCTTTAAATCCGAAACGCTCGCCGGGAATAATTGAAACTGCCTGGCCGCTCCGCCTACGAGCAACAATCTTGTTACGATTTTATTAAGGCGCTCCTCTCGATTTTATCTTGTTTGACGATCAATAATGCGCGACGTCCAAAAGCTCTTAACGATTCGCGCTCTCAACGACAAATATCGGTTAATGGCAAAGTTATTTTCCAAATATGTATAATCCAGAGAAATCGATTTTTGCTTAAAAAGGGAAAAATAATAATTGTTAAATATATGTATGTCGAGGCGTGGAGTAACCGATAAGGTAAATTGGATGCGAGCTGAGTATTCGCGCGCTGATAATTAAAAAGTAATATACATGTGAAACCTCATCAGCTGCTGTTTTCTTTTCATTCTCGACACTTTGTTCATGCGTACGAACGTGTATAGTTTTAAATTGCGGAATTCAAATTTTTTCAGCGCGATATAACGACGAATTCAAGAACCTTGTTTTCTTTTCATATCCACCATATATTAGTAATGCATACCATAATGACTAGCGTTTCCAATTAAAAACACCTATTCGGTGACAGCGCATTTTTCTCAATCACGATTGGTGTTACTATCTAATTAGACGATCTTCAAAATTTTTTAATTATGTTAATAGAAGAGAACAGGCGTTGTGTCGTTCCAACACTACGTAATTATCACCTAGATCGCTTAAAAACGGTATTTCATCGAGAGGTTAGAAAGAAAGAGAAAGAGAGAGGAAAGAAATTCCAAGACGGACAGGATCGAGGCGAAAAGTCATTCGAAGGAATGACGCAGATCTCGGAGGATGATTACAGGCGAGGAGATGGAAAGATGGTAGGAAAGAGACACAGGAGGCGGCGGGGGGAGGGGAGGGGCGAAAGGAGCGAGAGCATCTAATGAGGGCAGACCGCCCTGCAGACAAAATGGGAGTCCAGCCAGAACTCCTCCTGAGGTCTCTGTATGCAAGAATCCGCGGATAACTTGTAAATAGTTATGTGGAATGACAGTTGAATTTGGCCGCTCCTCAAGTTCGTCCTCCCCCTACCCCCTTCTCTCCATCCTCTATGCTCCCTCTTCCTCTCTTCGAGTTGACGAAAAAAAGAGTCAATCGTTTGAATTTTTTCTTCGTCTTCATGACCGGTCTGGCTCTTTCTCGTTTTTCGTTTACAAGGGAATATCAGTGACGGTTCGCGAAATCTGGCAGGACGCATCGGGTCTCGAAATGAAGCTACCAGTCGGCCTGCTACGAATGAATGAGAGGGAGAGAGAGAGAGAAAGGACCGTGACGAGGAGAGCAAGGAAGAAACTCTGACAGGGGACGAAAAGAGCGGCATAAGATGAACAAGACGATGGCAGGGGGAATATACAAATGTGGATTTGGCGGATCGGCTCTTCGGGGCGCTTATCTTTTGTCTTCCTTCTTGTTTCGTTCCTCTCTTGACTCCTGCCCGTCTTCCTTTTGCACCGTCTTGGCCGCGTACCACTTTCCGATCGGGAATCTTGCCTTTCTTATTATTCCCTCCGTCGAGCTATTGTCGAGCCCACGAACAAAGCGCCGATCTCTCATCCGCCTGAGATATTTGGCAATATCCGAATGAAAACGCTCGAACGAATAGATTACTCTGAAATTGGAGGGAAGTAGGAGAATTAAGAACGAAAAAATCTGCCCGAATCACCTATCAATTGTGAATCGGTATTAACAAATTCAACTTCATCGCTAAAAGATCGCCGAGATCATTTTATATTTCACTCTGCGTGTCGCATCTAATTCCGAGTGGTTTAACGCCCATTTGAGAGCTCGTGAATAATTTATCGGACCGACTTCTCATCACGTATCGATTCGTTATATCGAAAAATCTTTGAGGACGCTATATCGAAACTCAAGACCTCTCGTATCAACGTTCCAGTTGCCATATATACGTTAATTTTATTTCGGAGGAAATTATAACGGATTCCGTACAGGTGAATATACATATATACGTTAGGCCCCCTATAACGAACGCGAGAGCGCGTGTCTCGCTCGTTCTCGGCGTCGAGCGTGAAATTCTCGATGGGGCATCCGTTCGCGGTACGCTGCCAGAGCGGATCCCGTTCACGGCTGGCTTAAGCAAAATCGGCGGCATGTATCGACACGGCAATCATAATATATGTACGAATGTTCAACGTACTGGAATTTAGCGTTACCGACAAGAGACGCCTTCCATGTACGCTCGAGATCTCCTCGGCCCCCTCCGTTCCTCGCTCGGCACGCACTTTGCTTCCGTACCCCGATCAAAAGACGCTGCCGTCCTCCACGGAAAATACGAGAGCAAAAAATATCAACCCAGCTAGAAATTATATTCGCCACAACGATTTCGCAAAACTCCTCGAAACACCGAGAATTCGATATCCCGTCGAGATCGCTATACTAGATTTCATATTCGGCGTGTTTCTAGTTTCACCTGCATTCGAATTCGCAAAATCGATCAGCCCAGCTCAAAGTAGAGATGATCTACATTCTCTTTTCCGCGATGTCTGATTAATTATGCGTCTGTATCGTCGTGTGTTTTATATCGTCAAACAAAACTATACGGTACGTACTTCTTAATTACGAAAATAATTATGTGGCGTATTATTTTCATCGTATAAATAACAGGCAGCGCTGGAGTGAAACATGAAAGTAATTAGTTATGGTCGTCGCTAATGTAATAACCTCACCTTCCCATTCAGCCCCTCTCCCATCCCCCTCTCGTCCACCGACACGTACCCTACACAACCCTCAACAATACAGCGAATTTTACATCCGCCTATCGTGCGATTCGTTGAAAGTGTTTCACCGGCTTATCTCTGATTTATTGTGGCGCGAGAAATGCGCTAAACGCGAACGGGCAATCAAAGAAGAGAGAGAGGGAGAGAGAGAGAGAGAGAAGGATACAAGCAGTAATCTCAACTATTGTCTTTCGTACAATGGTCTGCTTCAGTTCTATGGACGTTCTCCTTATCAAAGTGTTTGCGTGTGTATGTATGTAAGAGTGTGAGGTTGTAACGTTGTACTACGAGATGATGACGTTACGAACTCGTCGAGTATATAATAACTCCAGGTTCTCTCTATCTCTCTCTCTCTTTCTCGCTCACATTCGAGATTCCCGGAGGTCTGAGAGAAATCCGGCTCGACTGGTCCAACATCCTACCGTTTACAAGACACCAAACACACGGTTTTGGCTATCCTCGTCGCGATGCTATCGGTGAGCAAGAACGTTTTGTCCATCTCCGCCTACCACGACCACGATAATGATCCAAATAGAAGGAATTCCGACGTCCGATCCCTAGAGTCTCGCTTTTTCATACGACAATTTATGCCTTGTTACGTAATTTCATCGAAATTTGTTTGGACATGCGCGCGTCATCGCGATGACATTTTTATAATTTATAACGTGACATAACTGACGACGAGATAGAATGTGTTTTTTTTCTTAGGAGAAGATTTTTGGATGACAGATAAAGTGGAAGGGTTTATATGGAGCTCGTAACTCTCTCTCTCTCTCTCTCTTTCTCTTTCTCTTCATCTTTTCATTCGAATCGTTTTCTTTTTTTATCTTCGAGTGATCATGGAACGAGCTTTCGACGGGGCGATATACATTGTCAAGGGTCTCGAGTGCTACTCGGGGTGAGTAGTCGATGATCAAAAATCCACTTGACCGTACGGGAATTTATTCGGGACTCCCGGGCTCGAACATTTTCCAGAAAGCAAACAAACTCCAGGATGAGAGAAGCCAGACGCGTCTGGCCCAACGAGATATTCGAGTGTCGATATACACGCTGAGAGGAACTATCTTTTAGATACGGGTCGCACTGATTCACAATCCGAATCGTTAAAGAGAAAAAAAGATGATAGGAGATCGTTAACCGGAAAGGCTGAGAGGAAAACGGAAAAAATGCAAAGTTGGATATCGTAAATTTGTAGGGAAAGAGAGAGAGAGAGAGAGAGAGAGAGAGAGAGAGAGAGAGAGTGAGATAGAGAAAGGCGAGCGTGCCAATGCCCATCAGCCGTATCGGAAGCAATTTACTAAGCACGAGTTCGCCACGTGGCTGAAAAAAGGGCCCATCGAGTGGCCACTCTCTCACCTCTCTCCCGGGGAGAGAAAAAATGCTCTCCCCGCGATTATTTCAGAGAGAAGAGAGGGGGGAAGATGGTCTAAACATGCGCGCCCATAAATAATCTCCATAATTCGTTAACCCGCGATACGCTCACTGCGCGTTTCCTCCTCCTCTTTCTCTCTCACGCACGATGTCTTTTAATGCCTTCCGTTTTAACCATAGATTGTTACATTGATATAGTGTCTCGGGACGCATTGGGAAAAGGAAGAGGGGGAAATAGGCTATGCGGAATGAAGGGGTGGGGCAGATGTCCCATTTCACGGAACGAGGAAGGGATTTCTCTGATATTTATTTTTTTCAATTCTGCTTGCAGTTTTATCATGTGTTGTGAGAATGAATATCTGATCATTCGAGAAATCCAAGTAACATTTTATGCGAAAAGTACCTAACAATGAAGTAAAATGTTATAATACAACAATTTGTTTATCAAATTCTCAAAAATGAATCATTTTTCGCTGGTCATGAGACTTTTAATTAGCGGAGATAGAAATTGCGAGAGATCATTCTCGACGAGAGTAAATAAAGGACGCCAGTTCCAGCTCGTATACCGATCTCATTTCGTCACAATACAAACGCGTGGCAGCACGTGCGTATCGTGTATGTACTATATTCGTGACTGACGCCGCGTGCGTATAAACTGCGCTCGCGCGTGCGTAATTCGCATACATCGGACCTATTTGGTCGTTACAATACCCGTGAAATGGTGCGACTCGGTGACAAAACGGAAGGCGAAAACCGATGCTCCATTTCTATTTTCAAAAGAAACCCCTATGGTCTAGTTTTTAGAGCACGAAACCGACTAGTCATCTATGTCCCTTTTCTCGCCCACCCCTGCTCATGAAATTCAATTCGATACCATCAATAGTGAATTACCTCTGTATATCCTAGGTAGAATGAAAATCATCGACAAATATTTATCCCAGTGCCTACAAATCAATATTTTAATAAATTTTATTAAACCTCTTCTAATATTTAGGATTGAACAAAAAGTTTGTTTGTTTAGTTCGATGTTGCCGTGCGCTTCCTTCATATCATCCTATAACGATTGTTTTCCCAATACAAACAGACACAGTGCGTGAAACAGTAAACGGGAAATACGATTCGTAAATGCAGTCGATTGTTATTGCTATCTCGATCGGCGAATTTCCTTAATGGCGTTTCTCGTAAACACTCTTACGGTACTTGAAGTCGGTTGGAGAATAGAAAACGAAAAGCTAATCGCACGTCATACGATACTGCAATTATTGTAATGGCGGCTGCGTCATTAACTCAGGGCTGTGTTTAAACGTTAATTACCTATCTACGTTAATTATCGCGTTAACGATCTCGCCGAAAGTTCGTAGAATCGTGGTTTATTTATTGTGGGATTCGAAAACATTTACGTATCAATTCCAATTATCGTCAATTTTATCGTCTCAGTGATCTACTTTGACTCAGAGAAATAAAATAGTATTAAAATAAAATACACCTATCATTGATCTATCATTCAACAAAATTGTGGTTACTACGTCAACATACTTTTTGTCTATACTGTGTTGTGACGTTCTTTGTGAGAACGTCAGATATTGAAATACGGATGTGTAACTCGGCACCTCTTACACTATATCTATACAGAAACCGGACGTATTTGCCTGTATCGGTACACGTGTGTAAGGAGAACGGCCTTAATAATCTCACGTAAATGGAGAACGTAATTTATCATGTGTCCGCCAACGAAACAATGTTCGCAACAACGCCCGGTTATAATTACCGTACCGGGTCCACCATTACTTCGATCACTGATTACCTTACCTCGGAATTATACAACTCGCGGTATTCCCTAGATATTTCGAGCAATAGATTTTCTCTCGCATCCGCTTTTTTAAACAGCCATCTTCGACTCTTATCGAGCCGGCAGGCCGGTAAATTGAAAATACGAACGGAAATACAAAACGAATGGATACCGCGAGCGATCAATCTCGGATAAGTTCATTTTCCACTCTTTGCGGAGACGTTGAATTGCTTAAGGGAAAGAGATAAAAATAATAGATCGAGAACGGTAAAATAAACGACGCGCCGGGCTCTTTATATCTTTCGTAGGTAGGTACGAGATGTTTTCGGAAGCGAGCCCGCTTATTACGGCCGGTAAATAAATATCGCGCGTGCGCGGGCAAACAAATTTTTCTCACCCCTCGAGGGAGAAAGATGAGAAAAAGGAGTTTAATTGGATCGAATATAACACTGTGTGTTCGCTCCGAACCGAATTTATTCCGATCGAGTAAATTTCTCTCGATTTTTTCTTGCGCTTGAAGCACGCAAGGTGGAACCAGCTTTCGTTGATGAAAAAAAAAAAACGAAAGAAATGTACGCAGTCGAACACGGGCAGTGTAAATTTTGTCCGAAACGCCATCGACTTTTATATTCCTCGGGGTTTCGCTCGAAATAAAAATAAAAAAGAAGGCAAAAATCGAGTTAATGGCGCGTCTCGTAACGCGAAATTAGGCCGACTTTTAAGGACAGGTACAAAGTTCTTCCTCCCCATTTTTTTTTCTCCTGATATAACCCCGAACGAAAAAAAATGTAACTTTCCCGTTCCGTGTGGGCAATAACGCTTCGAACGAAAATGGCGCGCGTTTCGTACGGAAGAACGACACCGCGGAATGCGACTGGAAATATATCCGCGCTCGTATAATTTAATACCCCTTATAAATAAAATTACAGCTCGCGGGTCGTGCGCGCGCGCGTTTGACAGGAGGGCGCTCTCTCGCACGGCGGGAGGAATATTTTCGGCTTCATCAGTTTCAAAGTAACGACACGCGGGGCTTTTTCGGCCGGTGATCGTCGCGTACGGGAACTTATGACGCGGTTCGCTCAGCCGCGCCATAAAGACGCCGTTTTTATTATTATTACGGGGGATTAAATAACTTTTAAACGCGATATAATTACGCTAACACACTGACGATTTTTATTCGATGTACTCTTCGTAACTGTATCTGTATCTCTCTTTCTGCATTCCGTTCTTTCAGCGTTGAGAGTTCGAGAGCTGAATGCAACGAGAGTTCGTATAACGTAATCGCGCTTTATACGGCCCTTATGGTAACGTTCTAATGACTGCGTGTAGCTTTTACTTTGATGAGCTCGAGAGCTCGGGGAGAGGAAGAGAGAAAGAGACGCGACGCGTTTTGCTCTCCTTGAGCTAGCGCGCGACGATCGTTAGTGCGGAACGGCGAGAACCACGTCAACTGCCATAGCGAACGAAAATTTAAATACTTAATCGTAGATCTAAAGTGCGAGTAATGACAGCCGATTTCATACGATTTACTCAAATCTCAAATTGCTTTCAATTCCAGCATCTTTCGCTATCCCATTCAACACTCTGTTTACTTATTTTTTATGTGTACCTGCACAGTCTTATTTTTTTAGAATCTCATTCAAGTAAATATTCTTTTATTTTGGAAATATCCTTTTTACAACTTAGGATTTTTTATTTTATTCTTTTTAATTAGAATATAATTGTTTTGAAATAAAAAGAGTTTACAAGTTGAATCATTTCGTAGTGAGAAAATTTGAATTTTCAAACGATAATGGAAACACAAATTTTTATAAATTTTTCGTTCCCCTTCAATTCTTCTATAGCGGTAGGTGAATTACCACGACGCGTGCTTTCACAATTTTGACCATCATCCCCACATCAAATTCATCCATTTCGCCGTCTGCTAGATGGAATCTAGGACGGTCCTATAAATGCTAAAATCTCGAGCAGCAGTTGGTGCCAAGTGTCGCGGCCGATTCACGTTCGTTAATCTCCGCGACCTATCGCGCTTTCGCGACGATATCGCTGGCCCGGATCGGCCATCGTCGACCTCTGATCCACCATCCGGTGGTGCACGTACAGTGACACAGAGCGGTCTGATTTCTCGCGACCGACTTCCCGTTTTCACGCGGGCCGATCTCGCGCGAGAAATGGACCGAGCGAGCGTTTCCCAGAGCGATTCGATCGTTAAGAAAATTCGCGAAGAATACGGAATTCGATATTACGCCTTTGCGGGCTTGATGAAAATTTATAAAATAAAATTCTAGCGCTGTGCTAATTTACGCTGGTTTAATAACATCGTTCCCGCGCGCGCGCTCGCATATTTCTTCATTTCGCTGCGTCCGGAAGACCATAAATTAACAAACGAAAATGCAACGCTGTTGCGAAATTACTCCTCTTTTGCGTTTCCACCGTTCCAGGTGTGTATACGCGTGCGCACCGTACCGCCCCGGTGAACTTTTAATCGTTTCCACTTCCCTACGTATACATATACACATACCTGTTTCTCATATTGTTTCCCTGTATCCTTTTGAACTAGACCGCCAACCTTGAGCAGTGCGATTGAACTGGACGGTGCTTTGTAAATTCTCCTTTCTTTAATAACATCAAAAATTTATATCAATCAGATAGATTGTATTTTAATTTGTTCTTCAAAAGTTGAATTGGTGGTTGCCAGTATAGTTCAAGATTTTTTATATAATATTTTAGAAAATATCATTATATGTCATTTTATTTTCGACAATTTTAAAAATTATATATTTATGAATCTTGCAGTGTCGTCCGGTACACTCGTTGATGCTCTCAGCTCGTGATCGGCACGCAACTCAACCAAGAATCCCAATACGAGAAAGGGAACTAGAATGAGAAAGAGGGAAGAGAGAAGGGAGACGGAAGATCTTTCTCCGTGTTGGAGCCGAGGTTCGATCGCTTAGTGTAATCCAGTCGGTAAAGTGTAAGTGGTTCACCTTGATAGGGCCCTCTTCACCCTTCCACCTTCTCGTTTCGAGGCCCACGACTCGAACCTTCTACTCCCTTCCCCGTACCTTCACCTCCCGTCCCTATCCCACCTGTCCTCTGCTCTTCTCCTTCCCGCGAATTCCCCCGTCTCGCTCCTACACACTGACAAACGTTCTCTCCTTCTCTCTCTCCTCCTCTTTCTTTCTCGTTCTCTCACGTCATTCCCCCACGCGTTACGTGTCGTGTCGGCGTGTGTATATTTTGCTTCCACGGCGTATCCGTAGCCGGCAGGGCCGTGCCATTTTCTCGTCGTGACCCGAGGGCCCCGCACCCGCCCATTTGTAGCGCCTTGTGTCTGCCGACCAGCCCGCCCCACAGTCAGCTATACCGGGTGTCCGGTTTCGATCAGCTTACAGTGGAACCCTCGAAAAGGCATTTAACCAGAAAAATATAGTGCACGATATATATATGACAGTTCACCCTACATATTCCGCAATATATCTAGCTGCATGCTATTGATCTTGCTGAGTAATATTCGAGATTCGCTCACCTAATTCAATTTTTTTTCCATTTATATCCGATGCGAAGATACAACAATTGATTTATAGAATCTTTACCACATTCATCAAGCGTAATCCTCTTAGCGCGAATAGAATTGAATTCATTCGAGGTCTGTGAATGCTTCGGAACGAAAATTACATAACGCGCGTCGGGCGCGGGACGAGAATTAGACTTACGATGAAATTTATTTTCCACCGTGTCAAGAGCCCGGCGAGCGAAACAGCGGGCGAGGGATTTCGAAAATCTTCCCATCGGTAATCCAGCCGGCTTCCTTGTAGCGCGCTCGAGCGCTTCCTTCGACGTGTCCTCGTCGTCTGTCGCAGAATCGCGACAACGGCGCTCGTAAAACATCAGGATTTTCTTGGGGATACGCTAGCGGAGAACGACTGAAGCGAGACTGGAGACGAGACGGGGGACAGTCTATAGACGGAACGAGCACGAATGGCCATTTTGATATCCGCACTAGGAAGCATCATATACCCACTCCTAAACATGGGGGATCTGCGGAACGTTGGGAGAGGACATTTTCGTAATTTACTATCGGAGCCAGTGGAACGTAAGATACGGCTACTTCGTGACAGTTGTGTGTCTAAATTTTACCTCCCGGTATCGTTTCGTTATTAATTAAACTTCGCTCCGGCTGTATGTGCACAGAATTTACGACTGCTTTTTAAATATTCCGATTTAATGAATTTACGACAGGACGCAATTAATATTGGAAAAATTGCATAAATTTCTGTTAAAACGAGCTCGGTAAATATGAATTTATACGAACCAAATTATAGCACAATACATTTTGATATACCAACTTTTAATATAAACCGCGAATTTCTAATGAAATTTACTCTTCTCGGTCATGACGAAGTCGATATGTAAACAAGCGACGAAGCTATCGCTGGAAATAGCGCGACACACGGGCTCTCAAACAACACGAAGCCCAAAGCGCTAAACTCGAATCGATCCGATAACGAGATCGGGCGTTCGGCGCGTCTACGTGCCGCGATTCGAGTTGGCTGAATCGTTTATGCACGACTATTCCGCGCGTCTGTGTCGCGAAATAAGCGCTGCCATTTAATTACAATAGTTTCGTCACGGGAATCGATGAAATTACCATACGTTCAATCTTCTGGGGTGTTTCGAGGTAGAAACTCTTCGAGACATTGAGTCACATACACACACACCGTCTAACTAGGGAGAGAGAGAGAGAGGGAGCATCGACAGAAGCTTTCAACCGTCAATTAGTTGGCGAACATTGAGTCACACACTATTCCCCCTTTCCTCTCTCTCCTCCCTATTCGATATAACAGCGTATCGGTTGCAAGCCGCGTTAATTATACATCACCATTTCCCAGGAAGTTTCTATCGAGTTTCGACTTGGCTACCGCTCTCCATGATTTTGGTCAGTGTGTACAGCGAGGAAGCACAGGGAGTGTAATGTTTCTCGCGCTGCAGGAGTTTGCAAATCGCGTTTGCTCGGAAATCTTACAACGCTTATACCAGATCGATTCTATCGAACGGGAAATACGAATTCGAGAGTTCTTGGGCGATTTCCATCCAATGGATTGCGACTCGACGAAATAGCAGAACTTGCTGCTCTCGACTTGGCTGCGCGAAACTCATAATAAAACTGGCGATATCATGTATAGAATTCTTTTTACATCTTTTCCCCTTACGCTGAGATAACAACAAGAACCTCATTTGTCCTGGAATTTCAGAATCGAGAGTATTAAATATTTTTTTTTACTATGAACTATAATCCCATAAGCAATAAGATTAACAAATAAAATATAAAAATACCGACAAGTACTAGTTATAATTTGGCTTCCAAGAAACGATTATTTTTTTCAACGACCATTAAATAAAAACGTAGTTTTATACCAATTAATTTAACAGCGGTACGTGAATGTTCTTTTAAAGCGAGTTTCGAGGAGATGAAAGGATTTATCTTTTTCTCTTTCAGCAACGACCGATCTCCGAAAGGATAGCTCACAGGAGCCGATGACGAGAACCGAGATCCACGGGAATCCATGTATTCGTAACGTTCCGCGAATCGTGCCCTTTTCCACAATCAGGGAGACTCTTCGATGCGCAGCATACCGATCGATCGTTTCTTCGACTTGATTCCACCGCTCTTCGTAATATAAAACACCGCGATATTTTAGATTTCGTTCGTTTTAGAATCGCGTCGTCGTCAAGAAATCGAACAAGGAATACCACGAATTTGGGGAATTCATGTGAAAATACGATGGAGTTTATGGATATACCGCTTTGGTACCTATACTTTTTTCGATTCTCGCTACAAACTTGATGAATATTCTTAAATTTGTGGATTTAAAGGACTGTTGGTACAGTTATCATTCTGTTTGATACATCGTCATTTTTGAATATTTTATCGATCTAAAATAATGAAGAATATTTTGCACGAAAAACGTTTTTATACTTATAACGCGAGCTATCGCTCATTGGATCGAGTGGAATCCGCGTGTGAGGATCCACTGGCATTCCGCGAAAGAGGAGCGAGAGAGCGAGGAGGTCCTTTTCCGCACTCGTGAGTCGGGTAAAGCATACTGATCGGTTATGGATCGACGAAATTCCGAGATCGGGTGAGGAATACAAGAACTCGACGAACGCGTGGTCTTAATCGATTTCGTTCGAAAGGGGAGCCTGGATTAATGAGTTGGCCCTGGATGATTTGGATGGATGTGTCTTCCACCGGGTCGAATGAAGTTTATATAAAACAAGTGAAATATATCACTCGGTTGAGAAAATAAATAAATCACGCTCGGTATAATTTTCCCTCGATTTTTGATAAACAGCTCCCGATAATTTTATTCAATCCCGGTTCGCATTGCAGTAAGCCAACAAGCGATCGCGATACACCGCGGAGCCATTCGCGAGGAAATCCAACTCGCTTAATTCATCGGGCACAAACGGGAAACGACGCTGACAAATTAAGTGCCGACGCGAATAGATTATCGCGCTCTCGGTAACTCAATTTCACGGCATATACATATAGTATATATAGGCGGGAAAAAATAAATAACGAGAGCGGCTCTTTTAAAAATGAGAGTGGGCTCATATTTACGGAGCGTTTAGCCGGCTGGAAGTTGCGGGACGGGCGAGAGAAAAAAATTTCCTAAAGCGGTTAGCGGTGATCGATCAAAATCAGAATGGGAGGAAAAAAAATTTCTCAGAAGTGGAAAGTTAGACTGACGGCTGTCGGAGGGGAAGAAAGGAGGAGGCGGAGGGGGAGGGAGTGAACTTCACCCCTCAACGGGATGGCACGGGGCTCTGTAAATATCGTTTGCGAAATGGTTTTACCGCTCGGCCAGAACTTTGGTAATTAGTTGGAGCATAGTTTACCGATACTCGCCTTCCGAGCACGCTTTTCGTCTCGCTGTTCATCGCTCCGCGAGTCCTCTCGGACGATAGCGGTTATGACTCGTAGCGTCGACGCCTCGCGAGTGCCACGCCGAAACAGAAAAATACTTTCTTCGACTTTTTTTTCGACCGTAAAAAAGCGCGCAATTACAGGCCACCCAACGTCTGGATCACGCAACTGTCAAACTCGTTTCGAAGATTGATCGAAACAAACGAAATTGCGCAGTTCGAATATTTTACGATCGAACTTTCATTTTTTATATTCTCTGTTTGCTGCGAAGGGCTGTTATATTCTCATGCGGGAGCTCCGTAATGTAAAAAAGACTCCTCGTAATGATAAGTCAGAAGCGAACAAGAGCGTCGCAAAATTGGCTTGTGATATCGTGTGGTATTTCCGAGTGACTCATCGTAAACATTTCGCGGTGTATGGACACGCGTTTGAGACGCGTATCAAAGCGCTGCGAGCGCGATATCGCGACAAGCCTAATAACAAGACAGAGCCTCTCCTCTTAAGGCATGTCGATTAAATCGATTTATCAATCATAACTTATCGGAACCGTCGATCGAGAAATATGCATGCGCAAAGTTACCGCTTGCGAGAATGTGCAACATCTCGCATCGCATTTGGATTATCGAGAAGATGCATCTAGAACGTACGTTCATTTGACTATTCCAGATCTGTTCTATCGATCGGTGAATCGTTTTACCACCAGTGATAATATTTACACTAGTCCTTTTAACCCCTTGCGCTATTTGGACGTACCGTGTACGTCTTTGAAAATTTCTGCCCATACTAAGAAAGACGTACCGTGTACGTCTTTGAAAATTTCTGCCCATACTAAGAAAGACGTACAGGGTACGTCCAAGAAAAAAAAAATTTGTTAATCGTTTATTTACACTTATTTTATCATTATAGTTATGAATGAAGGAAAAAAAAGTTTTTTTGTGAAAAATCTTGTGTGCAATGGACACATGTTTCTGCTAAAATGCCGATAGCGCAAAGGGTTAACGAACAATTCTTTGACAATTACCGGCTACTCGGTTATATTTTACGAACTGGAATATTTTGTAAAACGTAAACGTAAGATTCGAAGTCTCGGTGAAATGAAAAGAATCGACTTCGGTACGGACCTGTAGGTACCTGATGCTGGTCGGGTGTAACGATTCTCTTGTAGTCTTTCCGAATAAAAATACTGATGCCCGAGAGCGGAACGATAGGTTGTCACCGGGCCCCCTCCCCCTCCCTCTCCCTCCCCCACTTCCTAAAGTAAATGCGCTCCTTTTATTATTCGGACAGAAGATTTAAGCGTGGTTCCCTCTCGTGCATGAGTTATGCTCAAAAATTGAAATTACCCTCAGCCGAACTCTTTTCTTTTCCTCCCTCTTCCTCCCTGTCTTCTATTCTCTTGTTCTTATCTTGCCCCCACTACATTATCTCTCTGACTTCTCTTCTCTCATCTTCGTCTCCCGGGCTTACGAATACCCCCTTCTCTTTCCCATCGACTCGCTTTTGTTTCGACGATATATTTTCTTTTCACAACTCTTTACCTCCGACTATTTCTCTTCTTGTCTCGCTTTACTATATCCAAGATAGGAGGTGTACGAGGGTAAAGGAGAGGGGGAGAGAGAGAGCAGAATCCTCTCGTCGGGAATTCGTGGATTATAATAAATGCGTATGCAGTAGCCGGTGGTATCAGATCTCCGCGATCATTCTCTTCTCTCTCTCTCTCTCTCTCTTTATTCTACCTCCGGTTCTCCTTTATCGGACGTGCGCTTCCGACGCGCGCGCGGGCTTTCACGTTCCCAGTGCGCCTACCGACGACGGCACGAAATAATTCAATCCAAGAGCTTCCGAGGCCTATACGCGATGAGGGAGCACGCGAGTCTCCGCCGATAATCCATCCTACTCTTTCGAGTACTACGTTCGATGAAAGAAAAAAAGGAACATAGAAAAACCAAGTAACGCGACGATACGTCGGTTACGACAGTGTAAAAAATTCAATTGGGGAAAAGAAAAAGAGTTACGGGCGTTATTTCGTACCGAATTGTAAAAAATTCTCGAGTTTTCATTTTTATTAAACCACTCCTGTCGCGAGGAGAGTGGCACTCTCTGTGTTGAAATAAAGATGAATAACTACCTCGAAGCGTCGCGATGAATTACGTACACGAACTTCCATAGGGTGAATTAATTCTCACCCTGATTGCAATACAAGCTACGAGTCGATAAATGAAAAATGTTAAACACGAGACCTACCGAGAAAAAGAAAACGCAGAGAATATATCGTCAGGAGTTTGGATCGTGGAAAAATATAGTCGTCTTCTATTTTTTTGGGTACAAGCGCGGCTATTAGGGCAGCCACCGAGAACGGCATATGAATATCGAGTAGGAGTATTAATCTTGTCTCGATACGACAACCGTTTCGATGAAAGAGTACATTTCGCCGAGGTTAAGTAACGTGATAATCAGTGGTCTCGCTTGAACCTGTTCGTTGTGCGTATACCGAGTATTTATCTCGTTGCGCGAGATATGTTCAGAAGTAAGCAGCGAGTGGGTAACTACAACGAATCTAATTAAGGCCGCGGAATACCGCATAGTGGCCCGATTATGCAGCACATGTGCATACCAGGGTGTCTGATCTCAATCAATTCCGGATTGACCTCGAAGATAGTTCGCTTAAACCTTGCGTATCATAATAATTTTATTAATTCGCTCCAGTGATTAACTCTAGATTTACTGTAGTCAGTCAATTTGACTGGTTTCAATGTGAATCCGTTATTGCACAAATTTTTGATAGATTTCGTACTAATGAAAAATATTCTTTAGATATTTAGTCAGGACAACTTATTTTCATCTTCTGAAATCAAATTATTGTAAAGAACATCCAAAAGCTTTGAGATGGACGAATCGATCGATCATTACAGAACACACAGTATAATATGTTCTCGCACTTATAGCAGAGATGTTCCAGAGTTCGTTCGCTCAAAATTGTTGCGTAATGCATCACGAGAGCACGGCAAATACTGACCACGAGACTCGCCTAACAAGCTCCGCAATCGTCTATACCGCGCTGTTATTCGACCCACTCTCGTATCGAGACTCGAAATTAATCGACAGCTCGAAAACAGCTCTCCCTTCCTCGTACTCCTTCTATCGCGAGTATCGAGAGCTAGTGCGAATCTTTGCTGATTCAGGCCAGTAGTTAATCAAATATTTTTTACGTCACGGATGAATTGGACAGAGAGTTCACGAGGATAACGTATAAATGCAACTGCATATACAATCACCGTGTTATATGTAAATTCAATATTGGCTAGCAATTGGCCGCTTTACATATTTGATATGTAAGTATAAGTAAGAAATATATCGCTAGACCGAAATTCATTATTCGATATTTATCGAATCATCTTTGAATTTGATGGATTCCCAAATATAAATCTCCGTATATTTCCTTTATTTAATTAGAATGAAATCAATTTCTCGACGCGATTATAACGACAAAAAATATCGATCGAAGATATCAAATCGATTATACACGTCTTCAAAATTCTGTGGAATTTTTGTTGTTCCCAAATTGAAAAAAAAAAATGAAAGAGAGAGAAAAATCCACGAGCTCGGTTTGAAAGTACGCACGTGCCGTTCGCTCTGGTTGAGCTTTTAATTCACTCACGAAATAGAATACTTCGCGTAGACATCCACGCCCAAGCCTTGTCCCACGCAGTGATAAAGCAAATAAAGCCGGCCGCGCACCTTCGCCCTCTCTGTCCCTCGGCACACCCCGCGTTCGAAATCGCGTAATTTAAATAAATTTACATCCGTTTGTACGCGAATAAATTTTACTTCATTCTCGAACCCCCGGCCTCGTCCTTCTTGCGCGCGCGGTTAGACGATCCAGCTCGTAATCGTTAGATCCTCGTTCAGCGAGAGCATCCCCTCTCTTTCGCTCCTTGCACTCTCGATTCTCTGCGACGTTCGACATCACATGTTTCAGCGGCTCAGTTTCTTCTCGCAATCTTCTTATTCATCGAAAGATAATCAATTTATTCTAATGTAAATCGAGCAGTTAAGAATTACGAAAATTTTCAAATTCGAGAGTATAGCAATTCGAGCTTCATCAAACAATTATAGGGCTCTGAATATAAATTCGAAATTCTTATCCTATGGACAAATCCTAATTTATAAATTGACCTAACCTCCCCAATGGGTACCCAAGATTTTAATCTCTTCGGGTAGGGATCGTTCGTGTCGAAGGTTCTCCCGCTCCTTTTATTTCCCCTTCTTTCGCTACTCTTCCCATCTGGCCCTACGATGGTATATAAGAAACAACATACCGATATTTCCGCCCTACCGCAACCTGATTTACAAACAATCGGCAAAATTATTTTCCGTGGTGTCCCGATCGGTATCTACCAAGGTAGAGGAAGCGCGAGAGGGTGGAGATAAGAAATAAGGCGGAAAGGGGAGAGAATTTCGCGAGTCGAGCCGAGAAAAGTGTCGCGAACAGCGTGGTCCTCGCGCAACATTGTTATACAAGCGGCGTTGTACCATTCTCTCCTAGGTATTGTCCCGATGTTGTGTAATGCGCGCGGGCGTGTTTCGCACAGTCCTCGCGCGCCACAATAAGCGCGCACAACTCACGCTACGAAATCAATGGCTGAGAGGGAAAGAGAGTGAGAGAGCGAGAGCGAGAGAACGAGAGAAACCGCGAATGATATACGGCGCGTAGACGCGAAATGGCGTGCCAGCTCTCTTTTCTGTTTAACCCTTCCCCACCCTTAGCGCGCGAGCGCGTTGTTGGGATACACAGTATTCTCCGTAATAAAGTCGATAATAACAGCGACGGGCCCTGGCGCGGATATTTAGTGCCGACTGTAAATCTCGCGGCAAATCGACGCCGCGAGTTCGCGAGTCCCCGAATACATTACCGGTAGCGCGCGCTGTATACGTACGTGTTCGCCGAGCGAGCTGACGCACCTTTTCTTTCTACCTCGAAAGCCTCCGTCACAGCCTCTCTCCGTAAAAGTAGACGTGGAATTTCATCGAATGGGCACGTTCCACTCGTTGACTCTTGATTTCAAAGATGTCCTGTAAAATAAAGAATAAAAAAAGATAAGAGATATAAGGCTAGTGCATATGTCATAACTATGCAATCAGCAATTATCATTGGTAGTATTATTACAGCCTCGTACATAATCTGGTAGTGTTTATTCGTAGACACCCAAATTAATTGTTTCGGTTCCACACTGCAATATTAGTTAACAAGACTGAATCATCAATCAATATACATATGATAAAATTGAACTATCAAATTTATTTCAATGTAGTGTCAGATCGACATCATATTGTAATTGAAAAACGAAGGAATCACGAGATGTTATCAATCTTCTATACCGAAATGTCATTATATATTTCGCAATAACATCCATATGCCTTTCGTTTTTCAACTGTTCAGTTTTATTATTCCCGGAATGACCTTTTATTCGAATACCGGCTCGTACAAAGCGATTAAATCGTTATGTAATTTGTTGAAAAGCATTCGGCAAAGTTAAGAAAGTACAAGTCGAAACTGACATGAGAATCGGCAGTTTTGCAGAAAAGAATTCGTTTATATCGTATGGGAGAGCCAATAATTTGTTCTATCGTGTAATAAACAATTCGTTCGTTCGCTCTCTCTCTCTCTCTCTCTCTCTCTCTTTCTCTCTCTCTATTCTACAAGCGAGCGGTACACGACGGTTTTCCGCGACCAGATCGCGATACGCAATTATCGATGCCTGAAATTCCAGCGAGCTGACTGATTTATCGCCAGCATGTAAATATTTATCACTTAATGCCGTTGGCTTTTATCCGCGGCGACTCGTACAATTAGACCGGCATTTTAAAATCTAGAAACTTGGCTACTTTCTTAAAACGGCCTTACGTCCCGATTCAAACTGTGTTCGACACGAAGAGAAACAAGCATTCACTCGTTTTTTAATGACTCGATATTCGCGAGTTAATCAGCCCTTATTTTTTCAGAATAACTAATCGCCCTCCACCTCGCGATCGGTCTTTAAATTCTCGAGCTAGCGGGGTAATCGACTCGCCTTCCCACAATGTAATTACGTCTACGCGCACATATGGCACAAAACGGCGGTATCTTAATGGTACTCGCTGGATAAATAAGTGACCAAGCGAAACACACGATGCCATTTTCACGGTTGTCGATGCCGGAGCCAGGTACTCGACGAGTCATCCGCGATGACGTGCCTCCTCTTATCGCTAACATCTGTTGAAATCAGGAAACCGTTGACTTTATTCGCGCGCTCTCGTCAGGGTGATTAGGGGATGGGATATACGTTATATATGCTCCATCATCGAGCCGCGTTTTACTGTTACGCGTGAACGGGCGAGGAAAAATTGCAGACTCGAGGGGGCACTTTAGCGGTAACGCAACTACTCGGCAGTGGGTCAATCACGGTATTTTCGACGCGTCGTGAATCTATTTCTGCGCGCGAGAGAGATACAACCGCGTTCCCGGATAGTCGCGGAACTGGTATTCGAGATATCGGAGGTCGAAGATTTTCAGCTACCAGCAATTCCATCTATTCCGGTAGGTACACTCGTTATCCAGCGCGACTCCAGGCATTTGTTACGGAACCGGACGTATTTGTTGCGTCGGTAAGACGCGTATGATGGATGGCAGTCGTCGCGAGAACGATTTGTCTCCCCGGTGTGCTTTGTATATCGCCGAAATAAACCACTTTTAAAGGGAATATGCCCGTATCCAGGATGTCGCCTCGTCGCGATTGGCTGAATCCAAAATCCAAACGTCGAAATAACTCATACGTAGTTGAAAATTTTGTTCCCGAGTAGACCCGTTTTGTCGGGAATTTTCACGCTGAATTCTCAACATACGTGACCGTAAACGCGATATGAATTTATAAACAGAGTGTACGAAATCTCGTCGCGACTGAAGAATTTAGCATTCCAACTCTATATGTATAATCGCGGATTATGGTTTGTTGTTCAATTTTCCTACTCTCTTGTGAAAAGAATACCTCGGCAGCGAGTGTTTGGTACATTCTCGATTAAGCCGCGTGTACTCGCATTAACAGCGTCGAAAAAAAGGAACGAGAGCGAGGGAGGAGGTAGGGATAAAACTCGGTAGCGAGCCGCGGGCGTACACTGGATGCTCATGCGCGACAGGAATTTCCGTGGACGGTACTCTCGAGAAGGGTAACGGTAACGGAAATGCTAATGCGGATACCTCCCCTTTTCTCTTTCCTTCTTTGGCGAAAAATACGCGAGGAATATCGTCGACACCGTCGCCGGTTGAATTCAGGTGGTGTTTCGTAACCTTTTACACCTCTCCACGAAAATTCCTCTCTTTATCAATTTTCCTCTTTTCCGTCCGCTGAAATTGAGCCTTAAAATTTCACACCCAAGAATTTTATAAATTTTTCTCATCGTACCACCTAAATGACAATTAGGGTTTAATAATTTCTAATATTAGACACGATAGCATACCTCTTACAATGAGCAATATACATATATTTTATTATATATGTATGTATAATAAGTGTAAAAAATTTATTCTAAAAAATAATTTTATTCTAATTTCCAAGCATAAAGACCGAATGTCCGTAGAAACTGGACAAAGAAATACTGTTATGCAATTAAATACTTTTTTTCGTCAAATTTTGGGAAATATTTTCAAAGAAATTATATCTTTGGTTATACAAAACTACTAGGTATTTATCGTATATGTAAACATTATATTATTTTGATATATGTATGTGTTAAAAAATGAATCAAAATTTTCAGAATAATTGAGGTGACCAGAACTGGAGCTTGTGCTCTACACATGTGAACACAGGTAATCACAGCGATATAACGATGAAATTCAGCAAGCCCCGTAGTGTAGGTATGCATAACACATCTATATATGTATGGTTCGAGGTGGGCGCGCATGCGAGTGTCGAGTGCAAGGCCTGATATGCCGACAGCTGCGCCATTCTAGATGTCCGGTCCTGACACAGACGTGCACTCAGTGCTTTCGATTATTCAGGAACGCGAAATGACACGGTCCCAGATTCCGTCGAACATGTCCCGGACGGGCGATCGATGTCGAGCGACAACAACCGCGATGCGAAGGAGACTAGCGCGAGATAAAAAGAGCATAGAGGAGAATATATATGTATATATAGATCGAAGAAAGCAAAATAACCGGGTACACGATGCGAGCGAGGGGGGAAAAAATGGAAATTATATTGCAATTGCGACGATAAGAGCGCGAGGTTAAAAGCTTAACGAGTTACGGGCATGATATTGAATCGAGCGAAATTTATGACCCTTGTAATCCGGCGAGCCCGCGTCTGCCCTCCTGGAGCGTTCACGGCCCTCTCTTTCCGTCTCTCTCTCTCTCTCTCTCTCTCTCTCTCTCTCTCTCTTTCATCTACATCAATAAGATACCGCGCCGAAATAAATTCCATGTTTTGACGTCGTTTAATAATAATTTCGTCGTATCGCATGCGCGGGGGCGTTGGACCGTTAGGGCTCTCCTTTCGTCGACTTCCGTCATCGGTCTCTCGAGTCTCCCTAATTACACCGAAATGAAAAATTTCAAATTGAACGTTCGAGAGCACAATTATTTTCAATTAGTCGCTCGTGTAGAAAAAGCGCGATAGCGACTGATTTTATCGGAACGAAAAATAATTGGTCACTTTGTACAACCGTCGTTATCATAAAATTGTAGAGTTAATGGAGGTGCAATATTCTAATAAACGATTCACGAATCGCGACCAAGTTTACGTGTAGATTAAGACCTGTTTTGCTGCGGCTGGATCGAATGCAGGTGCGTCGAAGAATTGCGCCCGGCAAAAGCTACTTCCGTCGTTAATACAAATGAGTCTCTCGTCTTCTGGCGACACTCCATGCACCGACTCCGGTTATAAGGACCGTGTCTCGTAGCGCTATCATCGGTGATTACGGTATCCGCGATATCTTGATTAGTTCCGCCAACGAGATGTCTCAAAACTTTCGTCGTTAGCTAATTGGAGCTTCCCGCGCCCGCTCGCGTAAACCGCGATGTTTGCAAGAGTACGTACTCGGCGTATAATGCACCACGAATTTCTCCTTCGCGTGGGCGTTGCTATACGGGAACGTGCACTATAATCGTTGTTCGCGATCTCAATATGATCGCGAATCGTAAATATGACCTGTTAATGGTTAAAGTAAGGCTTCGAGCAAAACTCGTCGAGTTTTGAGAGCGTGCTATTTCATTTTTCAAAAATTTCCATATATATGTATTGATCAACTATAAAAAAAATGGAACATTTTTGATTTGCAAAAATCGGAATGATCGGAAAAAGGTAAGATCGTCATATCAATATTTTTCAATGTATTTGACATTGAGGATGAGAAGAGTAAAAATTTCCTCATGTCATTCATGAGTCATTCATTTTATTTCAGTACTCAAATTCGGTGTACGAGACAGAATGCAATGTACTATTTGTGAATCACAAAAAATATTATGAAATTCCTCTACAAGTCTTCTGACCTTTCTAATATATATTCATAAAAACCAGGCTATTTTTTCAACTCAAAGGAAGCTTTTTAATATTATCACCCTTGGTTCAATTAACGCAAACGACTAGTATAATAAAACGCAGTGAATGAGAGCTCTGTCATCGAGTTTATAATTTAGCACTCATAACAGATACAGACTTGGCCGTATGTAATAACGTTGTATCGATTCACCCATACGGTGTTTCATTATCGTGTCTGAAAAAGTAAAGAGCTCACCCTATAAGCGACATAGAGTACCTCTTCGCTTTTATTGACGTTCAACAATGTGACTTATATACGAACGCGGAAATCGCGAGACCTATTATCGATGTATATTTAATGGCCTAGGAAGAGGAGAAAAAACCACCGAGCGGACATTCCCCAATGGTTTCAGAAAATTGTGTCCAGTCCGCGAATAAAAAAAGAATTGCTAGACATTGACAAAAGCGAAACGACACAGAGACACCGTGTATTCAAAGTGAAACGAATTACAAGGGAGTCGTTTTAACCGACATGCGATTCTTCGAATTGTTTTCCTTCTTCTTTTTTTTTTACTTTACGTTCGGCTTCTTGATATTCCCAACGATCGCGGCGACGTAGAGGGATCATCCAAGGATTTGCCTGGTAATCCCCCGCGGGTGATTCGAGAGTGAGCTCGATGCATAGTCCGTCGACGTTAATAATATGATAAACGTCCGTGACGACGAGGAAGGAAAAAAAGAGGAGAAGAAGGTGGAGGATAACGTGACGAGTTTCGACAAACGACGATCGAAGCGAGCTCGAACGCACCCCATCGAGCGGATGGGGGTGACGAGATAGAAGGCTTGTAAATTATTAAGACGGCGAAGCGGCGGAATGCATTCGCCTCATAGAATTCGTCCCTTTTCCTTCTACCGAACTCTAATCCGGATTTGCGTCACCGTTTGTAGCAGCACACGCGCACGGAGACCATTTACGAGATTTTTATTCTATTTCTATTTTATTTTACCCCTTTTATTTCTTTTTCTTTTTATTATATCGTGAGATACTCGCAGACGTCAATCATTTTCGGATCTGCTGGGAATTTTCTACACCAATTTCTCACGTTGAAAGTTGTTTTATCTGTTAGTTACGTTACGACATTGAAACCATCTGTCGACTTATGATAATGTATTAATTCGCTCTTACCAAAATCATGACGAAAACTCTACGAGATCGAAATCTGTTTTCTATAACGATTATTCTGTCGGAGCTACAAATTACAACTGGATACGTCGCGTCCCTTTGCGGACGAGATGCTGACGGGCCGCGTATAATAATACTCGTAAAATATAAGAACGTTGACCCTGGTGACAAGAGTGGATCGTCGCGGCCGTAAATTTCTTTTTCTCTTTCTCCTTTTTTTATGTAGTTCTCGCGCTCGTTCCACTTCAGACGACAGATAAATTGATTTTCGGCTCACGAGGAGTCTGGGGTGGGAGAGAACGGTAGCACCGATCGTGCGTTCCTTTCGTGACGGTGCCTGAGTTTTTTCTGCCGGACGCGATCCTACACTTCTCGCTTTGCGAACGTCCAGAGCTGCCGGAAGTCCAATTCAACCTGGACGCACCTGCGACGAGGGCAAATTTCTCGCATCCTGTGTCGCGAGCTAAAAAATTGAGAGAAGTCCTAATTTCGGATATGTTTTTGAATTTTTGTCCGGATGCCCCGCGTGTGTTGCTTCAATTATTCTATAAAACTTAAGTATGATATAAATACTTATCATTCCGTTTAATCGTTTCATTGTCGCACGACACTCTTAGCGAGTATTACTTAATGGAAAAATTTTTTGAATTCAAAAATCAAGATCGATTACATCAGAGCGAAGAATCTGGCTAGGGAAAGTTGGTTAAGCTTTAATCTCTAGCATCGTACAAGTACCTTTCTAACTCTCGCATTTTTGTGAGAGACAATTCTACACGATTCAATCGAAACGCCATAAATCCAGTAACTCGCGGCGATTTCTTCGTCGCGCGCTGCAAAATCGGAGTAAAAAGCCTGCTGCGAGTCGTACGTGTCGGGACGCAAACGTGACTCGCGTATTATCATCCCTGACTTTCTTTCTCTTTCTCGTGCTCGCGTACGCACGTGAGTCTCGCTCTCCTCGAACGTTCGACGGTGGGACGCGTGCCCGTTTTTCTGACCGATCGCGAACGTCTCAGTTCCACGTATCTATATACGTATATGTATACATATAGAATACGTAGCCACTCGGAAGTTTCAGCCAGATGTAAATGTCTCTCGACTGTCCGCATTAATTACTTCTTGCTAACTTCGTTTTACAGTAAAAATTGTTTAACGAACTCAATACCGCGTGTCACTTTTTATCCAAGATTACTCGCATCGATCTCAACTTTTTTGAAAATACCAATTACGAGTTCGCCGTTTGGTTTTTATCGCATTCGAAAGATCAACTGGGGAAATTCTCTTACATTCGCCCTTATTGTGTAATATCCTCTTTTTTCGCGATAAAGAATAAAATAACGTAAAGCGAAAAATGAACAAACGCATGAATTAACAGTTGTCACGTTTGAAAAAGGCTCTGAGGTACCGTCGAAATTTTGTACGGGGATAGCTTTTAAAAGATTAACAGAGACCTGTGTTGTATGGGTCGGGAGCGATGGTGGCGTACTCTGTCCCTCTCTCTCTCCCTCTCTCTGTCATTCGCTATCCCTGCGGAATCGAGATACTCTCAAAAATTAATTTTCATCCAGTCCACGCGCGCGAGCGAAACGAATAGAAAAGAGAGAGGGAAAGGAAGGAAAAAAAAGCGCAGTCCGTTCGCGCGTACAGTGTATTTTTGTCGCGCATTTTGCGTTTTTCCGCGCGCGCGTGCGCACTCACGTTCATCGCGTGCCTTTGCTATCGAACTTTTTTCCTTTCCTCTCTCTCTCTCTCTCTCTCTCTCTCTCTCTCTCTCTCTCTGTCGCTCTATCATTTTTTTTATTCGCACGAGTTTTTCACCTCTCGCCGCTATACGGTTCACTCGCGCTCGCGCGAGGCCGAAATCGTCCCGGTTATATTTCAATGCATATCGATCGCGCAATTTAATTCCAGCCGTGTCCGTGCGAATAACCGGCCAGCCAATCCACGTGCGTCGGTACTCCGGCAACGTGATTAGAGTGAGCTATATACGCGCATGCACGCCAGTCATCGAAATGCATTCAGATTTATATTGAGATCTGCAATTCAGCCGTCGTTCTCCGATATGTGTTTTCGTGTAACGTGGCGGGATAAAGGAACATTGTGTATCGACAGTTCGTCGTTCCGGTACAACAGAGTCGTTTATATTTTTCGATCTAGTCGAACGCCCAGTCGAGTATTAAGACCATTTCGCGCTACAGATATCCTATTTGCCACCGGGATTGTACATTTTCGTCGACAGTTCATTTTTGCTCGGAAAAATTGTCAATTACCCAACTCGCCGAATGCCTGCCATTTCAAACTTATTTAAATATATTCATGTTCATGCCCACACAATCCTGTACGTGAAATACTATAGATCCGAAACAAAAAAAGAGGATCTCGTTATTGACAAATAAATCTAGATTCGCGCGAGGTTCGAAATTTGGATCCTGAAAATTCGGAGGGTAAAAGAATTCGTTACAAACGGTATTGCGTTTCCAGTTTAGTTTCAGGTCGGAATATTCGGAACTATCTCTAACGCAAATTCACTTATACACATGGAAAGCGAGTAATGACAGCTCGGGAACAGAACCGAGACGTGCGCTAATATTCGTCTTCCGACCGAGTCATATCGTGCGAGAATGCTAACGATTCTCAGCCCCCAATCGTGCGCCGCTCAATTTCTACGCTCGGTTAGTTCGAACTCGGGATGCCAATTTGTTATTACCGTCTGCCTCGTAGCCCCCTCCTAGACACTCCGCAACTGTAACTGGCGAGTTGTCGGAAGCGTAACTAACTCGTTACTCCTCTCTCCCTCTCTCTCTCTCCCCCCCCTCTCTCTCTCCCCAACTCTCTCGCTCACACTTCGATAGTTGTCGCCTAGCATGGCGACATTGCGTGGCCGCTCAGTTGTTGTACAGCTTGGCGGACCGTGGTATCCGTAAATACTAACGATCCGAACTTGCATTAAACAGCCGACCCCTCTCTCGCTCAGATTCGCCATTTCGCTGTTAGCGCGATTTGTACCGACGCTGCGAGACAATAAAAACAAGAAATCCATTTAACTCGATCGAATAATTACGACCTCGGGAGTTTCGAAATACACGCGATTGCATCGAACGGAGAGTTTGTCGTTTAACGATTTAATTCGACGCTGGATTCGTCGAGAAGGCGTATTGCGAGAACCGGCATCGTTCCGCCTATCGGACTTAAAAGCATGCACTTAGTGGGACTTTTGACGATTCTCGCCTCCGATACTGTATTGTGACACACGACGAATATTCGAGAGGGAAAGGGTCTCCCTGGGTCCTTATGAGACGCCGTCGGCGCATTTCAACGTCACTCTCTCTCTCACTCCCTCTCGTTCTCTCATCGAGAGCCGCGGGGCGGCTTTATCTGCGGCCACCGTTGATAAAGCGAGAGTGCCTCCGGTCAGGCCTTAATTAGACGATAGTCGTTAATGAGGGGATGGCCCGTACAAAAAAGAACCCCGGCGTCCTCCGCGTGGCAAATAAAATCGGGTTAGTACAAGAAAGGCAATTACCAAGCAAGTACCGTAAAAGTCTGTCCGCGAGGAAAAAATAATTCACTCGTTACTCCGAATAACGAACTTTGAATTTAAAATCATTCTCTCTGACTCGTGTATAGAATCGCGATGACGAACGCAATTAGAGAGGTTCGAGAGCGAAAACAAAGAAATTTTTTGGAGAATTCGCTCGGATTGGAACGTCTATGTATTGCTCTTCTCGAGTCGAGTGCCTACTTCGGAGTTGATACTGGACGATCGAGAATCGCTTGTCGATCGTTATTCTTCCTCTTTTACCTCTTAATCGTTTTTTTTTTGCGCAAGAAAAAGCGGTTCGGTCCCCGAGGCCGTAAATCAATCGCGCCGCGCGCGCGGAAAATGGTGCGGTGGGCGGACCTCTCGAATGGCGGCGGCGGCGGCGGCTCGCGTGTTGAACACCGGATATCTTGCCGATCGGTGAGTTTTGCGTTCGACCCGACCGCCGGTCGCGTGCGCCTCGGATCTTCATTGGTTGAAACGCGCCGGCCCTCATCTGGTTTCTCTCGAGCTCGATAACTCGCTCTACTAGTTCTTTATCATAAACTGATGAATTTTAGTGAAAATTCAAACACTTGTTCGTAAAATTTTGCTCTTATTACACATTTATTTGTTATACGGGAAATATTCAAATTTATTCGATAAACGATGTCGACATAACTACACTGTAAAAAGTAAGAGCCAAATAAGTAGCATGTTATTTTAGTTGGCGTTGGATTATAACAATAACGTTGCTGTTGCAACAAAGTTATTTTGGAAAATCAGCAATATTTGTTTTAATCATTTCATTATATAGATTCTCAATCAATTGTATTAAATGTATTAAGGGATCATTCCACTTTGAAATTTTTTAAAAATCGATTT